>JANSTS010008043.1:37235-50375 GCA_026546915.1 Sylvicola fuscatus | reverse complement strand
TCTCTCTTTTCTCTCTCTCTCTCTTTCTCTCTATACATTTATGTACATGATTGCAATAGGCCACTATAAATTTACAGGTCCAAGTATAAACGTGCTACCATCTATTGATAAAGCGCGGACCGTTTAGAGCTTTCTCGTGGTATTTGAATATTTAATTTGTTTTTTTTTTTGGCAATTTTACGACTTTATACGTGACCTTAAAATAATTAAAAGTTTATAATCATTTATGTCGATTCACTTATTTTGTTAGGACTTTTGGGGATAAGCTCTGTACATAATTTAATTTTACATTTTATTTAATTTTCATTTTTTTTTAAATTAGCGTGATCTATACGTTTTGGAGTACTTTGTTTTTGTTGGTTTGAAGAAAATATATAGACAAACAGTAAGAAAATTAAAATAGAGATTTAGATCAGTGATCCAGTAATTTATACATACTTTTCAGTGTGTAAAGGGTTAAAAGGGATACGAAGAATCAGGGAGGGGTGGGAGTGGTTGAAAAGATGAAGCAAGTAAGTTGAAAGACAGATTGATTGGGTGAAGGTGTAAAAAGTTAGGGAGTCCAAAACCACGACCTGTGACTGGAAGACACTCGATTTGAAATCAGGGTCATGCCATAATGTTCAAAGTCCTATAATAACTAATGTTTACTTAAGTGATTTCACTATTTTTCAATAATTTTTTTTTTTTTTACATATTAATTTCATGCTTTCACTCATCATTTAATTGTTAATAAAAACAACAAAAAAAACAAATGTGATGTAATTATTTATAATTGTGTTTCATTCCTACAATTTACACTTAAAAACGCTTGTTTTGTTCATTCGTTTGCTTGCACTTGTCCTGGCTAGGTAAGGAGTAAATCAAAAATTGTTTATGCTCATTTTCTGTCAACATATATTGTACAAGGAATGCATTAATTTAATTGCAAATGTGTTTATTCTACATACTTATGAATCGTGTGAGTGATGGAGAAAAAGCAGATGTAACTAAATCAGACCAAACTATACGAGTGTTGTTAATAGTTTTTAATTTATTTACACACGACTTGCTTGCAAATTCGCTTTAAGTGAAGTTTGTTTGTTTGCGTGAATTTTCGTTGTTTCTTTGTCAATTTGTGAACAAAAATAGTTAACTTATTTGTATGCATTGTTTAATATTGAGTGAGTTTTTAATGTTTGCGTGGTGCTTTGGAAATGTATACTATAATTATATGGTTAATTGTATTCTTTCGTCGCGACCTTGAAATTAGTAGTATTCTGTAATTACATTAAATACATATATACCATATATATATATACTTTTCTTGTTTTTTTATAATATGTATATAATTTATTGTAATTTATTTCATGTGTCAATTATGTCTATTTATTTACCTTATAGCACATTTTATAGTGTACGATGATAACCACATTTAATTCGTTTATAATAAAAAATTTAATTAATTATATAATTATAAAAAATATATACACATTAAATAGTATCTATAGTTTATTTATTTTTATTCATTTATTTACTTTATCATTTATTTATTTATTTAATTGGGACGAGTTAATTGATTATTAATTTATCGAAATAATTTCGTAAGTCAAACTGTTAAAAGTAATAATTGTTTTCTCATCAATTTGTCATTTGTGATTTATTCTTATTTACTTTCAATAATTTTTAATTATTTGCCTCCTTTTTTTGTTTTTTTTTTTTTATTTTCAATTTTTTTTGTAGTAGTAGTAGTTTCTATCTAAACCGATTTCTTTTTTTTTTTTGGTATTATTTCGAAATTCATAAAAAAGTAATCAACTTACCCGTCTTGTTAACTTGGAGCATGTTTCAAATATTCTAAAAATATTTGTTTGTTTTTATATTCATTTTATGTTTTAACATATTTGTAGTTTTTCTTCTCAATTGCATTTTGAAGGTTGGCTTTGCTGCAATCTCACAAAATGTGTTAATCGTCACCGTTTTAAAGTACATGTATTATGCTGTTGAAGTGATTATATTAAATATATGTTGCTATAAAATACGATTTTTAATGATATTTTTCGTCTGTGAGTTGGAGCTATTCGCTGTTCTGCATGGCTGTTTGCTTCATTGGTTTGAAGTTGATTTGCGTGCGTGTTTGTTTGCCAAGAAATTGTGCTTGTTTGTTTTTTGTTTTGTGGCTGAGAGAATTGCTGAACTCTTTGAATTGCTAGTCAATTTGGTTTGTTTGTTTGTTTGCAATTGATCGGTTTGTTTGAATGGAAACACGGTAATTCGTTGAATTGCGCTTCAAATAAACTCTATCGACTTGTTTATTCAAACAATTTCAGTTATTGTGTCAGTATTTCTAACATTATGGAATCTCTTGTTTGTTGGCTAAAAATGCAGCAGCTTGTGAATTGTGAGTTTGTCTGACGGTTAGTCATCGTATGAACGTCAGAGATCACAATTAGTCTGTCATTTTATGATTTGTTTGTTACATTTTGTCAATTCACGCCTCACGTGTTAATTGTTCTTGCATTATTTTATAAAATTATACGTTAAATATGTTTACAATTATTGTATTAATGTTAATTAATTAGTGTTATTTATTTAGCTTAATGTTTCAATTTATTTATTTTATAAGTTAATTCTTTTTAATGTTATTTAGTTATGTGTAATTCGGTAATTATGTTAAAGTGTGTATGATGTATATAATAAATATGATAAAGTGTTCATGTAAGTGGTATTAATGAGTTTCTTCTTCTTCTTCTTCTTCTTCTTCTTCTTCTATTTCATAATTATATACATATGTATGCATTTATGCACGGTGTAATATATATGTGAATATTTACAATGTGTTGCTGTCAATGTGTAACGCGGTTCTTCGTCGTATATGATATATTTCATTTATCTACATCGTAATCAAAGAAAGTAATTAAAAAATATGTTGTCTTTTTGTAAGGTTTCTGTATTATTACTTTTGTTTTTTCACTTGTTTTGTTTCTATTCGCCCGTGGCGAATTTTTGGTTTCCTATGAATTGTTTTTAACAGAAGATATGAAGAGAACATAAAAAACCCGATCCCTCTAAATTTATCCCTTTTAACAATCCCAAAACATTTAAAAACCAAACAAAACAAAAAACTGTTTTCAGCATTTTAACAACTTTTTAAAACTAGATAAGCTTTTACGAGAACAAAATTACCATTCGGTCACCTCTACACACATCCACGATCTTACACTTATCTTTTCAATGACCCTGTCCCCTTCTTCAGGATTACTAATAATCGATACAACTTCGGGACAACTAAATGCGGCATTGCAAAACGAGAAGCAGCTAAGACTTTAGCTGATTGGATGACAAACTCCCTGTCATTCTTTGTGCTGGTTGATTGCACTAATTACATACTAAATGTTTATGTTAATTCGATGCTTTTTGTTATTCATTTTGTTGTTTCATAGTTCATAATGTACTAATATTTATAACTCTATTTGTTAAAAATTGGCGATCAACTTAGTTGGCAAATTCTCGTTATATAAATCTACATTTTATTTACGCGTAATTGTTTTAGTTTAAAATTGAGTAATTTTGGAATTTTGAGTGTTTTCAGTTTCAGTATATATTTTCTTCTTGGAGTGTTTGTCTTTCATTGCTTATATGAATGTTTAAATTTTTTTGTTGATTTTTTGATGGTTTTGTTTCAGTTAATTGTGAGTCGCGTATGTGTGTTTACGTCAAATATCGTCCTTCGTGTATTTGTGCCAATAAATATATGTTAATATGTTACATGTAGCAAGTTCATAAGTTCCCTTAATCTGCGATTGTTCCTGGGTGTCACGTTTTACATTAAAAGCTTTATTCGATTGCCCGCATCCTTCCAATGAGCTTTGGTACAGCTTAATAAATCATTAGCCATTTATATTCTTAAACACAATTACGTTTAAACGGCAGTTTTACATTTTTTTTGTTTTTTCGTTTTAGTATCTCCAAAGTTATTTTTGTGTCGTGAATCGACGTCAATTTAAAGCTATCAAATTCAAAAATCCAAAAATGTTTGTTGCACATTTTCGCTTGTATTGGCCTCAGTGACTTTTTTTTTCAACTTAACTTTTAATATTTCTGGTGCAAAATAAAAGCAAGGAATTGACAACAACAACATGGTATTAAAGGTATCCACAAATGTTAGGAAGTTAAAGGGTTTAGGCAAATTGATTTTTAATAATTTTTCTTACTTGTTTTGCAAACGAAGATTTCATTTATCCATATCATGTCTTTTTTGTTGAGTGGAAACAATTTGTTTTTTTTTTTTTTTTTATTCCTATCAACGCTGAGAATTGTTTTTGTTTAAGAGATTATCATTCAAGTACATTTGATTGTCTTTAATAAATTTACCGTGACCGACAGAATGACCCAAAATGTCCCAAGAGCGCCGAATGTTGAAGCTAGCTTTTCGAAATGTTGAAACAGATTAAACATGTCCTTGTCAGATCGATTGACGAAAATAATGAAAACACAAGGATCGCAGTTGCACAAAATGCAAAACATAACAAAAACGTTTCTACAAACACGAAAACAGTGCACTTTAACTAATTCTAACAAGTAGTTCATTGTTATGTTCTCCATTTATATCTATTTATGGTAGTTTGATCTATGTTGGGCACTTGATTGTATGCAATATCTTCTTCTTTTTTTTTCATTTAAATATGTAATATTATTGTTACTGTTACACTATAATCCAAAGTTCATTTTTGTTTTGAATTTTAATTCATTATTAGTTTCTTTTTATGTTTAATTCACAATAAAAATATTTTTAAATTCACATTTTCTAACTGTGTATGAGTTTCAAAATAATTATTAACCTACACCTAGACATACATATATACCAAATACTGAAACCAATGTACTATACAACATAATAGTGATGTTATATAGCTAAAAAGTACGCAGTTAAAGTGATAAGGGCTTAAAAAAGTAGCACGCGAAATGATGGGAAATGATTAAATTGAGCAACGTGAATATTTTTTAGAAGAGAAACATTTGCGGTTTGGGTCGCCTTGAATGCGTTTATGCGACTGGATTTTGTTAAAGGACGATTCCACCATTTAGACCTTGAAATGTTTGTCACGGTTAAGTTTTGTGAGCCAGTTTTATACAGTTTTTGGTGTGACGAGGTAACTTACATATTTTTAGCAATTATTAAATATTTCATTAGGTTTACGTGTGAAAACTCAATGTAAATTCGCTAAGCCTTAAAAATTGGTAAAGATAAAAAAAAATGAAAAATGTTACCCACGTGAAATTCGCACGAAAATTTTTGATACTTGAAAATGAGTCGTTAAAACAATCAAAACAAAAAATTGAAATAAAAAAAACAGGTTTTACAAACACGTACAAATGTTACTACATAAGGAATATTTGAATACAGAAATTAGATATTTCAACCGCTTAAAACAAAGTTCTCAGCATGAAAAATGATTACCAAGTCAGACATGAAACCCCATACAATGAAAATAAAAACTAAAACATAACAATACACGCTCATTTAATATAACAATTGTATTTTTAACTATATGATGTTTTGTTTTTAGTTTAAAAAGAGCCTTATAATTCACAAAAAAGTTGATGTTATGCTGCCGAAAAGGAATGCATAAAATAATTCTGTAATATTATATGCATTGAATACCAGCATTATCCCGATTTTAATCTCGATATATTATCTAAAATTTATTTATACGCCTAACTAAATGCTATACTGTATTAATAATGACGACTGCATGACTTTTATTAATTTTTATCCTTTTTTTTTTGTTTCTGTTCATTTTCAATCACATGTATCAAGTTTTCTCATTTTATTTGTTAAACATTTTTTTTTTGTTATTTATATAGTTATTATAATTTTTTTTCTACATTGATTGAAGTCTATCATATCCTAACAATGCACCTCAACAAGATGCGCATGTTGTTGCATCTTCCACACTTATTTGTGGTTGTCTCATCTTTTGTTTAAATATTTATAGCAATATAGTAATTTATAATACATGTAATGTATGAAAATTGCGCGTCCAAGGTGTGGCCGCATTCGAGGGGTACGTGTCCAAGTACCTAAAATTTATGGACAATTCGCTATCACCCTCCCATCGCCCCGCTTTGTCCCGACAACCCTAATTGTATACCCGTGGCAGCCAAAATACCCAAAA
The DNA here is from genome assembly GCA_026546915.1 of Sylvicola fuscatus. Classification (NCBI taxonomy): domain Eukaryota; kingdom Metazoa; phylum Arthropoda; class Insecta; order Diptera; family Anisopodidae; genus Sylvicola; species Sylvicola fuscatus. The sequence goes on along the minus strand of JANSTS010008043.1, from coordinate 44,217 downwards.
ACACTTCTTCTTCTTTACATTAAATACTTTGATTTTATATCAAAATGCAGATATACAGAAAATAGAATAATTAATTAGTAGTTATGTAGTTTAGTAATAATAGTGTTAACGTTAACTGTTTCTTAGAGAATGACGCACTTTGAACATTCAATTAGAGATGCATATCTTATTACATTATACAATAATATCTCCTTTATTCCATTACCCCAAAACATCTATAATATCAACATGTGTCACTGACATCGTATATAACATATACCTTAATTAAATTGCGATGTGGCCAAAATGCTCCAATAGCTGGACAGATTAAAGACACCGGCCGTTTGCTTTCTTGTGCGGTAATTTAACCGCTTCCTTTTACTCTATTTGAATGTCTTAATGATTTCACTCAAACCCTGGAATGTTTGTGTGTGTGTGTGTGTTGGCTATACAATATATTTGTCCTAGCAATGAGTTGCTAGCGCCCTTGCACCAACATCTATAGTGATCCTTAGACCTTAGCATCTTAAATATTCTGGCGCGAAAATCTTTGGAACAAAAACTGGCAACAGACGTGTTTCCTCTATTTCTGGTTATGTCTTTTTATTAAAAACAATTACTATTCGATTTATAAAAATAGCCAAAAAACATTGCCGCTTCTATTTACAAATTGGAGACTCAGCACCTAGAGTGCTACCGCCCAACGACCCCCCTCCCCCCTTCCACTATAAACCTAGAAATGTGTCAACAAAATCAATCCAACCAGCTGTTGGAAGTTCATTGTTGAGGATTGTTTGTCTGTTGTTGTATTTATGTACAATTAATCAAACGATGAGTAACTTTTTGAGTGACTTTTGTACTGTAAATTCACTCCACTAATCTACTGTCTTGAAAAAAGTTGGGGAAGAAGGTGCTTTTTGGCGTGTCATTTCCGAAAATCACTTGAAAACTTTGCCGACCTTCCACCCCTTCCCCCCACAACAATTCCCCACCCCCATTCGCTTTTCGTCCGTTTGTCCGTCTGGCGTCAAGTGTTTAAGTATGTTCAATGTCTCTTTTTGTTGTGTTTTTTTTTTTGTTTAAATATATAAATTATGAAATGTTATCTTTGCTAAAAAAGTTAGTTTCCTTTTGGTTTAGACTTATTAAGAGTACTTACTCTAGGATTTCTTCATGTTAAACCCATCCACTATTTAATGTATTTATTTTTTACATTTATTATTTTTATGGTATTAATAACCCACTCCACACGTCAATAAAATTCGTATTTTGCATTGTTTTTTTTTTGTTGTTGTATTGTGGTGATTTTTATTAATTTGTGGTTGAGCAAGATCACTCTTAAGAAATTTCACTCATTTGGCAGTCATTTTTACATTGCCATTTGTTTCTGTTTTTTTTTTAGCACTTAATTACTTCCATAATTACATTTGTGTTTATATTGAGCAACTTATTTGTTAATATCGAGAAAACTTGCTTGTCTCTTTTAATCTCTGTCTCCCTACATTACCGTTAAAAACATTTTCTTTTTCAATAACATTAATGAGGATTTCAGTTGCCGGTTGTATTTGCATTTTACACACGCGCACACACATCGCGTACCTGTATGACTCTGTCTTATATCGGCGAGGGTGCGCTTTGTCCCTGTCACTTTAATTATTTCCATTCCAGACTTTCTATTTATATTTGTGTCGTTTGTGTGTATATTATTGATGAAGAATTCATATAGTTTGGAGGCGTGTGCACATATGTTATATGAAGCAGCTGGTACTTAATGAGTGTGTGTGTCAGGTGTGCGCGTGTGTGTTTGTGTGTTCACTTAATATTTAATGTCGACCGCTTTCGTCGAACAGGGTCCGTAGCCAACTCTGGAACATGTTCCAGTAGCCGGCTGCGAACCCAAGTGGACGCTATACATCCCCACTGCCCATTTTTAGCAGCTCCAACTTCTTTTTGGCGATCTTTGAGTAGAGCATGTCAATGGGGTCGGTAGTGTCGTACAAGCTGGGCGCTTGCAATATAATAATGCACGTGCCACTCACACACAATATTGTAAATATCCATAAAAATAGACGATCTAGTACCATTGCTACATATTTCCAGTCTTCTTCTACCTGTAAGTGTTTGGGTGGTAGGAAGTTTTGTTGTTGTTAATGATGGGGCAAGAAGTAGGTGGGGTGGGAGGGGTGTATGAAAGAACAGAGAGAATTTACACAAACATGCACATCAATTTTTGTTTTTCATGTTGTAGTACAGTGGACTCGCGAAAATGTGAACACTTTTTTATTTATACTGACTATGTTAAAATGTGAACAAAGTTAAAAAGCACAAAAAGATGAACCGTTGCAAAGTTAATGCGTTTATGCTAGAATTGCACAAATACTTTTAGATAAGGTTTTTTATAGTCTGGAGAATCTTCAATTTGAAGGTCTTAAAATTAAGAGGAAGGGCAGACATCTTGAACGCTTCTAACATGGAAACGAGTGTAACTAGCTTAGCAAAACAATAAGGTGTCGCAAAGTCAATGAAAGACAAATATGAAAGTGCTTTCAAAACACATTTTCCGGGCCAGAAATAAGAAAAACATTGCGAGCATTATCATTCGAATGCGAAATAAAAACTTTCTCATAAATGAACTAATGCTAACAAAAGAGGCTAAAGAATTGCACTTATAAATGTTTTTTTTTACAACACTTCTTTAATAAATTTATTTTTTTACTGCTTATAAATGTTATTTCTCATTTTAAAGTATATAAATAGTTCTAAACGGTGGCAAAGGTGAACTATTCTTTAACGTGAAGACGTCCGGTTTTTATTAGTTCACGTTTCCGCGAGTGCACTTGTACTTTTAAAAAAATTGTATTTATCAATAAAACTCATGCAATTAAAATGGATGTTTTCAAAATGAGTAAAGTTATTCAAAAATAAGGATTAAAATGAATTTTCAAATGATTTTTAATTCGCTATATTTTTAAGATTCTTTAAGGAGTTTAATTTTAATTCCATTACTCAAAGGATAATTCGACACTTAAGGAATCGATGAGAATAACAAGATAAAAGATACACAAAATCGTATAAAAAATTATATTTAAGAAGAAAAAACGTAAGAAAAAGTTTGACATTCTTAAAATATCAAATTCCTTTGTAATACCAAAGAAATAATAATCCTCTTCCCACAGAAAGTCAAAATATTCTCTTCGTTTTAAGAAAATTTAATATTAACTTTGCCACAACCATAATCGGTGATAATCTTTCCAGCGAAAGATTCTACATTACATCAAACGTGTACAAGACCGAAAATATGCCAATTTCGCCGCAGGGCTCAGCAGATTCTGACTCAATCTCTGTAGTCGAGCTGTAGCCTTCAGATGCGAGCCCATCGCCATAAAGTCGCATGGTAAGGGACAAGACTTCCATTTACACGCGCTTGTACTGAGGTACTACTGATGGGTGACGTACCGCCTGCATGCGTAAGACATATGTACAGGCGAATCGTAAAAAAATGTGCAAAATGTACATAATATACTCGTACACACATGAAATAACATCGATTTCGTTACATGCCATCTTGGCTGTAAAGCGACGCATTTTTATCGTTCTTGAATCGATAATCGCTGGTAGAAGACGTGGCGACACAAAATGAATATTTCGGTTATCAACAAAAAAAAAACTATTATATTTCAATCAGAACTTTCGCCACAAAACAAACAAAAAAATTGAAAGGAAGAGTCAAACTTTCTATTCCATTTAAAATAATTACCAAAAAAAAAGAAAGGAAAATGAATCCTTCTTCAAGGGGGGCATGATAAACCGAAACATCTAAGGATTGTGTGAACGATGAAATGTGGTATGGCTAAACAATGAAAGAATGACTTTGTTATGCTACTTACACTCTCGAATTTGTCTTTGTTTTTGACATGCTGAGCTATAAATCTCGATCCCTCTATCGTCTTTTCCATCTCGCGCATGTACGGCTTCTCAAATGTTGGACTCACTGCAGCACAGCATGTTGGACTAATATCACCGTTGCCAGGTGGACAGAACAGTTCGTCGTCGCCACCCGGCAGTGGCAGTGCTGGTAGAGGTGGCTCACCAAAGCATGGACCCACGCCGCCAGACGCAGCCACATCGAATCGCGACGGCGGCAGTGCTAGAAAGGTAAAATGCACGATTTTCAACAATGTCCACCAAAACAAAAAACAAATTGTTAATCCTCAGTACTCACCAGGTATGCCATAATCACCACTGTATCTTTTGTTGCTGTAGTCAACGTATTTGTCGACATCAGCCGTTAGGAAGACGTCAGTCAACACCTCAGGCTGTGCCTCGTCCTCCGGCTCCTCCTTCTTAGGTCGTTCGATGCATAGAATTTTTGGCAACAATTTGATGAATATCCGATGCACCCATGGCGCCATCTTGTGCGTTACTGGAGATCTATTGAACATACATTTCACATTACAATTGGTAATACAGGTGAATAATGTGTGGCCACCCTTAAGCTCACCGAAAGTTAACATTCAGCACGGCAATTGTCACCACTACGGACAATGTGACCAGCATCATGGTAAATAGCAGATATTTGCCCAGCAGCGGCACCGTCAGCGATGTTGGCGGGATAATTTCGGCCAACAGCAAAAAGAACACGGTCAACGACAGCAGAATACTGATACAGAGTGAGATCTTCTCGCCGGAGTCGCTGGGCAAATAGAAGACGAGCACCGACAGAAACGAGATGCCGACGCACGGTATTATCAAATTAACGGTGTAGAAAAGTGTTTTTCGTCTTAATGTTATGTTGAATATTATATCCGGATATGGTTCTTCGCAACAGCTATAAAATTTCTCGTTTCTGACCGCAGGCACCTTCATAATATCCCATTCAACTGATATATAGTAGTCCTGCAGATCGATACCGACATCTATGTTATCGGAATCGGGCGTTTGCTGAAGATGCCGTAAATCGACCTGTGGAAAATTACAACACAAACACAATCAGTTGGTATTGCTTAAAGACGAGGTGCTGATAATGGGCGAGAGGGGCTGGACGCTGCCATTGGATACGGACTAGCCAACATAAACAAAAACGTTGTGGTGGGCCGGCCATATAGATATTTACTTCACATATACGACACTATATATGTGCCTACAGATTGGAATGGTTTACTTTTAAGGGATCGACATTGAGCCGAAAAGGTACCAACACAAATTGTGGGTGGCACAGCGACATTTGGATGGTAGGGAAGGGAGGGGGGGTTTGGTTGGTTGGTTGGTTGGTTGGTTTGGAGCAGGGGTGCGGAAATGGGGGTCTATCTAGGCGGCTGCAGGAGGGTGCACGGCCAGCCCTTGCCTTGTTATCTGATTAAGGGATATTATACCTACGCTACATTCAAACAGGGTACTTCAATAACTATTAAGACCGTATTTACGGCGTGAATGTTTGATGATATTGCCATTGTTTGCAATATCCATCTACTTATCTAATTATAAATAATTTACCCATCATTGTGTTTCGGGCCAAAGACTTGGGCGAATACTTTATTTTGTTGGTTTTGTGCCGTTTTGGAATTATAGAATATGGTAAATGAAGGTCCTAACACAATTTGAAGTGATAGTAATATTTGATGTGACGACTAAACGGTGACGTAGTCACTTTTGAATGGAACATTTCAAAACTAGCCAAGATGTTAAACACACAAATTTGTTAAATTGTCATTTGATTCTTCTCCAAATGGTCGATTTTTTTTTCTTTCGCCATTATTGCCGAAAAATTATTCACATTTATAAAAAAAAAAAAACAAAAAAAAATAGTTTACTATCTCAATCAAGATCATTGTCGTTCGACAAATGCGGAAAATTGTTTGCCCAACTAAAAAAGCACCCAAATCGACTAATTAAATTTTAAGTAAATTAATTTAATTTAAGTACAAAATGAATTGAAATTAGATGCACTCACCATGTAACCATCGTAGGTCCACGAGCCGAATTTCATGAAGCACGTCTGCTCATCAAATGGGAAATACTCGACGTCAATTTCGCAGAATGATTTGTAGATGGCCGGTGGCTTCCAGATGACCTTGCCAGTGTGATGTAAAATTGCTTTCGTCATTATTGTCACTTCGTAGTTACCGTCGGCACTGAAACAAAAATCACAGGCGAATGAGATCAAACTGAACACGATTGTGTGTGTGTGTGTGTGTGTGTGTGGGTGGGCGGATGGCGGGGTGGGTGGGCAAATGTTGCGTGCGCGTCGTCACGCTGACCATCGCAACAACGGTGCGTCGCATCACATTGCGAATCCCGCTGTAGTTCATCGCCCATCGCACCATCACACCAAAGCCGTACCAACCACCCAAATCCACCCTACTACTGAACAAACCACCACCCAGCAGCAACACGCAGCTGGACGGGAATCCTGCAATATGTGTTTTTGTGTGCACGGTTGCAAATAATTTGGGAGGATTGAGATTGTTTGTTTGAGTGCTCCTTTTTTTTGTGGTTTGTTTTGGTTTTCCAGCCAGCATTCGTGAGTACATGAATTTTTTTTACGAAATCTGCAGAATTTGTGTGTGTGTGTGTGTGTGTGCTGTAGTCGGGTAAACATATTTGCTGCGGGAGCGCACCCACCAAGAAGCGTTATTAAACGATAATGGACTTTTTAGTGTGGGGGTGGTTTGAGTGCTTTTTACCAGAGACAGACAGATGAATGCGGTTGATGTTCCCTGTGATATTCTTCGTGTTGCTGAGGCGGACGCGGCAGCGGTGCTCAGGGTGCAATAGCGGGGGTTGGCGAGATTCAATCATTTAAGTGACATTGTTTTTATTTTCATTGGAATTATCTTGATTGTAAATTTGCGCTTTTATTTGCTTTTTATTTACATAAACCGTGGACAAAACTCATTTCGCAAAGTTAGTGCCTGCCACCATACAGGGTGGCCGTTTGTTGTACGACACTGCATTGTTGTTGTAATTGATGATATCATTGAACGAAAATTATCTATTTCGGGTA
>JANSTS010008043.1:0-37135 GCA_026546915.1 Sylvicola fuscatus | reverse complement strand
TGCATTGTTGTTGTAATTGATGATATCATTGAACGAAAATTATCTATTTCGGGTAACATACAGGAGGCGATCATTAATCTTGCCGCCTCATCACTCTTGGTGCAAAAGTTTTGAGGAAAACTCAAGCTGACATTGACGTCACATAGCATTTACAGAAAAGCGTCAGTGACAAATAAAGTTCTGAGTGGAGTGTGCTTAGTTCATGTCAAGTTATATTACATTTAATCGGAAGAGATTTTTTTAATGGAATTCTTGTGTCTCATAAAACCATTTCATACTTGGTATTTTCATAATTGCAGTAAATCCACAATCAAGCTGAAACTCATAAGATCATATACTTAATAACGTGCAGACAAGATTTCAATAATATTTCATGAATTTTTAATTTTGTTGTTGTTGCTAAATTCATGTTGGTAAACGCATGTAGACCCCAATTCCACCCTTAGTAATATTTCCTATCCACCGTACAATATAAAAAAAATTAACAAATATGCAAAATTCCCGCTCATCTCATGATGGAAGTAATCAATCAATTGACATTTTTATTGTGATTCCTTTTGACAAAGAAATCACAGCAACAACAAAAAGGACACCCTGTTGCAGTAATCTACAGCTGAAGCCGCCCCTGCATCCAATAAACTCTACTTGGCTGTTCTGGAAATAGAAATAGTAGCAGCATCATGACGTTGATGATTATGGTTTTGTGTGAAAATCTGTCGCAAACAACAACAAAAACCGCTTGAAAATTGTCATTATGAACGCGAATGGCAACACAGCAAGCGGCCACAAGAAGATCCGTCGAGGGGTGGGCCAACAAAAAAAAAAAAAAAACAAAAAAAAAATTTAAATGTAAATAGTAGAAGAAATGACGCGTGGCAAGGGGTTGGTGGGGGATGTCGAGCAGAAGTGTAAGGGCAGGCGGCAAATTGAGCCATATACTGCACATATAATATAGTTATTGGGACAGTGCCGCACTGAAAACAATTTGGGCGTATGGAAAATGTGGCCAACAAAAGTAGCAACGGAGTTGGTGGGGAGATGATGCCGTTGTGGCAGCACCAGCTAGAACGAAAGCCATGGCAGCCATAAAATTAATGTGGGGGAGATGAAGAGCAAAGCACTTTTCGCTATTGTGAGTGATAAACATAAACATAGAAGCTTGTGTGTGTGTGTGATTGTGACGACTGGGTGCCAGCAATACCATTGGGCCCATAACTGGGGAGGAAGCGAGACATAATATATCCAAAAGCCTACACATTATTTGTGACATTAGTTGGGAATATATTTTGCTCTAAATTCAAGAACACTAATTAGTCGATTGCTGTGGTGTTGTCATACGTCTTTTTGTGTGAGCACAACCCCCTCCCCCACCCACCCTCCCCGCGGGCTGTTTGAGCATGAGGGTCGAAGGCTGCTGTGTTATTTTCGCAATAAAAATGGAAGCTGATGCCTATACAAAGTCTGAATGAAAGCTAGGAAATTCTGGTCTGATTTGTGGGTACATCCAATATACATGTTTAGGGAGAATTAAGTCGCATCATCGACTGCTTCGGCGGATGGTATCGTGGAAATCTGTGGAATGGTGGTTCTCTGACGGAGTTCCATACCTTTTAATTGACTTACTTGTTATAGAGCACTATATCTGGAAGCCATATGTGTTCGGATGGGACGTGCAGTGTGTCTACGCCGCCGTAATCGTCTGGATTCCATTTTAATTTGTAGTCATTCCATTCCTGAGAACAAAACAGAACAAGGTATTATTGTGTTTTGTTTTATAAGAAACAAATCTTAAATTCTTTGTACATCTTTCCAAATATTCAATGCAAACGTTTGTTTTTGTGCTGAACCCAATAAAAAGCCAAGTAATTACCCATTAAATTTTCCTTTACCGCGTTACAAAAAAGAAGTCAACATTAAAAACCCTCGAATTTCAGAAGGCGAGTTGAAAGAGAATATTCGTTTTTGTTGTTTATTAAAATTGGCCAGAAAGCTCAACCACCCTGTAGCTGACTACCCCCACGGCAAAAAGAAACCCTTATAATTTCATTAAATGTTTCGACTAATAAATTGATAATATCACAAAAGAAAACACTAAAAGAAGTTTGTGTCACACTCACACCGTCCACCTGGCAGCGGTTGGTGGGGGTGTGTGTGTGTCCCACCACGGCCCACTCACCACCTCTGCGACCTGTCAAACAAAAGGCCCATACCATGAAACAGCTGAGACGCTGAGAGGGTTTGGCTTCTTTGTGTTTAGCCGCACAAGAAAATGCACAACAACGAAATGAAGAAAGCCGAATTGAAAAAGCACGAAAGGTACAATAGAATGGAAAAGGTTGGCCTTTGAACCTTCGTCCTGTCGCTGCTGGCAATTTTATCAGCGTGCCGTTATTAATGAAAATGGGCCAAGGTAAATTTTTCGGATTGAAGCATGCACAGATACAGCTGCAAGTACTGCATGGCTGGCTTGTTTAAGACACTTGATTCCTTCATTTTTGTATTTTTTTTTTGTATTCGCGCAGCAAACTAAAACAATGCAAAAAGAAAAGCAGATTTTTCGGATGACCCGATTTGGAGATGGGGCAGTTTTTATTTTTGGTATGTGATTGCTCTAAATTGCTGGCAATAAGCGAGGTGGATCTGTTATTGCCTTTTTTTCTTAAGGGGTGCATCTATAAGATGAAGTCGTAACCATCTGAGTATTGGATTTTTTAATTCATTTAATTAAAATAAATAATATTTTCTGGAATATCCTAATCAGTAAGTAATAAGTGGTAGATCAGAAACTACTAAAAATTCCATTCAGCATTACCTTAATGTATAAAAATGCTGAGAATTCCAATCGATAATTCGACAAAATCACACAAGGATACATTACACATATTAATAACTAAAGTAACTACAATTAAGAATAAGAAAGCATCACCCATTAACGACTACTGAATCACATTAATCATATTGAAACCGTAAGTAACTAAATTAGTGAAATATAGAATCTTAACGCACGCGATGAACGACACATTCATTTTCTGCTGACATCCTTCGCCGATTCAGCCACCGCCGGTCGCCTGCCGTCGCGGCGCTATAACATCGACGCCGCCAATATCACAATTGTCATCATTTTACGCATTTAAATGCACACACCAGCAATTTATGAAATAAAAATTGATGACACGAAATAAATTCGCTCACTGCGTAAATGTGTCGATACATGGCGGATGCGTACAAGATGAACAAGAAAAGGGCAAAATATCAACGGTATCAAGACGCACTCAGCATCCCCGCAGCCATTGCTCATATATGTTATATATGAGAAACACACATGAGTATTGGGCGAGAAGGGTGATACACTGAACGACGAACGGGTGACTGCGATCGAGGGATAGCCTAGCATTTGCTGTAAGACACCGCCGCATCGTGGCCTCCGTTCACCCTCCTCCTCGCCCAGCCACCTCGTTTGCCCCATCCAGCGCCTGGATAAGGTGGGGGTGGTGAGCATCGAGGTTTGGGGTGGATCGGGAGATTTGGTTAGCGCATATATTTTGGCGTGAGAAAAGAAATCATTAGCAAATGGGGTAAACGCTTCGCTTGCCTTCTGCGCTCATTGGACCCACCCGGCTGCACGCGTTTCATTCTCTGCGAATGCGTATGTGTGTGTGTGTGTGTGTGTGTTTTTCGCCGCATAAGCTTTTCATTTGTTACATGATGGAACGAATTAAGCTCCCATAATCGTAACGAATGTATGTATACATATATTTATAAGTTCCATTTTGCCGGATGCTGTTGTAGAGAAAACGCGCCGTCTTCCCACTGTACCGATTCTCAGTTCTAACGTCTTACACGTATTGAATTGCATGGTGGTGGGTTTAAAAAGGGATGAAAAGAAGAACCAGTGGCAGCCGAAAAGCGCATTGAAATACCCACTTATAGACTGGTGCCCGTCTCACCAAGATGGAATGCGCGCATAAATATTAATGTTGAGCTATTTCATTTTGTTTTTTTGTTTTTTTTTTTGTTGTTGTTGGTGAATATGCTCCATCGTGTAATTGAGTGGGAGCTGCTAGGGAATGGTAATGGTCTTGATTGTGGGTGGGTGGGTTCTTTTGCAGCGTACACAAAATTACGACGACATGAAGTGCGCGGTCCAATTTCAAGCAACGTACAATGTAAGAATTACGCTGATGGTGGCTGTTGTATACCATATAAGCAATTTGTTACTTCAATCTCTACCCAATTTGTGAGGAACTGCATTGCAGCAGTCGACCTGACAGTTTAGTGGATGTATTTTCCTGCAGTGGGTGGGAGCATTTATTGCACGGCATCATGTCAATTGTGAGGGAATATGATGCACACTCTTTTTTGGCTGTTGGTTGGCTGGATGCGGTGAGCTACGTGGGTGGCGGTGTGATATGATGCCTGGACATGGTCTTGTCATTGCATGGAGATGACATTGAATGCTTGGGTAAATTATCCGCTGGTTGGTTTGTTGAATGGTTGAATGGAATATGCTTTAATTTTTGCAACAGCATTTTTGTTTTCGTTCAGACAAAATCATTTAAAGTCTTGACAATCAGGAAGCATGAAAAATGTTCTTCAAAACTCACGTGGTAAGAAACAGTAAAATTGAGTTACGCCCCAAGACGAAAAATCGTAAATGTAAAAACCTTTGTGCACCAAATTTGAATTTACCACCCAATTTACATTATAAATGAAGCTGTCTAATTGAAAATTCTTCTCATTATTTAAAATCTTAATACATAGCTACCCTGCGCCCTTGCTTCATACTTTAATTGATGAGACATTGAACACACCTTCCCATCGATTCTCCATCCGCATGTATAAATGAAAACCGCATGCAAATGAAGCAGCACTTCCACTGAATAATTTCCACTCAATCAATTAATCACACAAATACCGACATTCCATCCATCGACGCCATCCAGCCTTTGCCGACAATTTCCCACTTAATAATAAATAATAATAAAATATTTAAATAATAGACAAAATTCGCATTGTAATCACTCAAATTGAGCACTCGCTACTTTACAACACTCCCATACGGCTTCTTTATCGTGCGGAATATTATGATAAGATGATGCAAAATTCCGCTCGGCGGTGTGCCCGACGTAAGTAAATGCTTCAGCCGTCACAAAATCCCTCAGCCGGAAACGTTATTCCATTTGCCAGTTCGCTACGCTCGTATAAACTTATAATTTAATCAATGGGAAACCATATAAGAAGCGTACCAAGTAGAATCCATCAGACTATAGCCACTGACACCAGCGCAGCGCAGCTTCACTTATGCAAGAGTGAAGAAGACTGGGTGTGGGCGACCGGTGCTATTGAGACACAATTGCAGGATACATATACAGGTAGGTATCCAAGTTTGAAGTAAAGAGCCGCATATTTAAAGTATATTCCTGCCAGCGGATTATGAGAGGTCGGTAAAATATCGATGCTGTAATTGAATGAGCACTCGATTACATTGAAAATACTTAACCCATCAACCCCATTGGCCAAACCCCCCCCCCCACACCCTTGTTTTACTTTCTTAGCATTTCTTGCGTCCATACACACAATTTCCTATGCAGCGCACAGAGTTCATCGAATGCAGCTAGGACGACGTGATTATGCATTTAAGCGCACTTTCAGCACGCAAGTAGGTGGGTGGTGCATCGATACGAAAGAGATAAATGTCGAGACCCACTAATGGGGTGGGCCTGTAAGTGGGAAGGTATTACGAGAAAAATGCGCGTTTATGTTTTATAATAAAATCCAACAGAAGTATTGGGTAAATGGATGCCACTGAATTGAATGTCAATTTGTTGCAGTTAGTAAGATGTATTGATGCCACTTTTATTGTTTATTGTTTACAAAGTAATAATGCAAATTTATGAGGATGTTCATTACTTGAGAAAAAGATTACTTAAAGAAAGCTTTAAAGTTTAATTCAATTTCAGGGTTTCTTTATAATACTTTCAATGCTCTTCTTGGTAGATTGTCTTTGAACAAATTTACAAATATTTTATAGTTTAAAGTCGAATTTTTACTCATTAGGAATTTTAATAAAGTTTGTTCGGTTGCGATAATGATGAAAGTTTCATAAAGAAATTCTTGCTTCTTGATGTTTTTCTTTTTTCTATCATTTTGTTTTTTCCAAAAAGGCAAAATTATGAGCTGTTATGAAAGTCTTGTTATTGCAAAATTTCTGTAAAGAAACAGAAATAAATAATCAAAAAAACAGAGAAATAAGTAAATAAAATATTCTATTTACGCAAAGAGAACATTGCTTCTCCTTGCATGTTGTTTGTTGAAGCCAAATTGGATTCCCAGTGCTGCATTAAATGTAGTTTGTTTGCATTTTAAACGACACTTTGGTATCATCTTGGGGGAAATGATATTTATGTGACAAATTTGCATAGTAAAATGACTGTGAATGGGTAAGGCGGTGGCGGTGGCGGTGGTGGCGGCGTCGGCGTCGGCGTCAGCATCGCGTCACAATAGCGCACCGGTTCGAATTCAGCTCTTGAGCATTGAGCTGATTTCATTCATTTTTTCCGCACCAAAGGTGATCAATAAACAGTGTTGCAGCTTTACGAGCGCATCACAAAATGCACACAGCAGCAGAGCGCGCCGTGCAAATGCATTAATCAGTGCAACGGTGAGTGCAAGCGCGCGTCAGCCGGATTATGGGGCGACTTTTAACATCCATTAATTTTAATGGCTTTTTTTTAATAGCATTTACTAAGGCTCATAAAGCTTTTACAGTCATATTTGAACATCCACATATTTCTGCGACGAACCATTTGTATTAAATATTTATATACAAAACACAACAAAAAAGGAGTATTGTCGCGATTGTGGACGCTGCAAGCGCCGCGCAGGCTGCATAGCCAGTGAATGCATTTCGCTGAAATGGTTTTAATTTTATTCGCGTCGGTATGCCAGATACATATATACAGAAGTGCATACAGGTTTTGTCTGTTTTATTTTTTGTTTTGTTTATATTTGTTTACTAAAGTTTTAAATGTAAATGACAATAAAAAGATATTCAGCTGCAGCGTTGGCTGCATTCTAAAGCGCATGTATTTCTGTTTTGTCTTGGCAAATGCAATTTAAATGCAGATTTTATGGATGAAAAAGCCATACAATTTTTATCTGTACATAGAAAATCTGCTAAATTAAGGTGCAAGATTTTCTCAAGATTGAGTGAAAATGCTAAATAAATGAGAAAATTCATTTTGGCCGCAAGGAACAGCTGCTGGAATCACGGCGTCAATAAAAGCTGGGAGTTTCGATTTTTACGTCAGTTCGAATCTAATAGAATTCAATGGCCCAGCCATCAGCAGTTAAATGAGGTTCCTGTCTTAAAGAAATGATCATACACTTAATTACTATCACGCTAAAATTTCGCGGAAGACGTTTTTGAAGTAATTAATCTGACAGAATGAAATCTCAGTTAAAAAATAAATAATTAACTTACAAACAATTTTGAGAACTAACACGCTTACAAAACAAACTCAACCCTTTCGTTAGTTTAAGTAACATTGAAGATATTCACTACAAACAGTAAAACTTTTAAGGACAAAAACAAAAAAATTCAAATAAACGTGACCTTGAGAGTTTTACAACAACAATAGAAAAAGAAGAGACGAGACCAACATACAAGTCGCTAATTCCCAAGATCACGTACATACTACCCAATGATAGGAAAGTCAGCACAAACAACTAACAAGCACTCACATTCATCAACTTTTCATTATTTAACTGCATTCACCAAGAATAAATTGTCAACGCACCCTACACTTCCAATCCCTTCCATCTCCGACTCTCCCCCATCCACAACCCTACCACCCTCCATCATTAATCTCCTTCCATCCATCCTTGAAAAGCAGTCGCAAACTGCATACAAAGATTGCATATATACTTGCCAACTTGTCGTCCTATCCGCTTGTGTTTGCGTTTAATTTTACAGCAGAGACAAAGACGAACAAGTTTATAAACTTAAATCTATCTCGACGTCAGTGTACACACTTCTCAGCGGACAGAAGGTGTGAGAGTGAAGACGACGCGGCGCGACTTGGCATTGGAGATGATAGAAAGTTTGTGCAAATTCAGTTTGCTAACAATTTTCGTGTGCAAATATCACAAGAACATTTATTAGTTAGTAATTTCGCCATGCAGATTTCCAGTTACTTGCATTCAATTTCAATGGAGACGTGTAACTATTTCTGCATTTTTGCTACATTTTACCTACTTACACACCGAATCTGGCCGTGGATTAGCGTGGATGTGGGCAATGTGGGATGACATGAATGTGCACATGTATGCATTGCACGTGTTGTACATTTTAGTGGGCGAGCCGGCAAATTGTTGGTGGTTTTCGCAAAATGTTGCCGCTGCATGGGAGCTATTTCAAATAGGGAAATCCTAGCTTAAAGGATATACTAAGTTTAATTGGTTTTTTGATATGCATATGATGCAAATGCTGATGCATCCGTATATGGAAATGCAATTACAGTTTAATGTTGTGCTATGTGAATATGCAAACATAAACTTTCTGTGCAACTTTTTTCTATAAACATAAATGTTGCTTTGGTAAGTTTGGTTAGCACAAGAAAGTTGAATAATTAATACCAATTTGATAAAACTGCTACGATCGGTATGCAATGGACAGGATGTCAGTGGTTTTCATTCATTGGCAACTTTGTTCATGATGAAATTGCCAATATAGGAAGTCCTAGTTTAGTTGGCAAAAGTTTTGCATATGTGAAAGCTAATTTACTGCAAAAGTCATTTTTAATATTCTTCTTTTTAAAAATTAAAACACTTTCTGTCAACTCTCTTATGATATGGAAGTTTGTATTTATTTTCATTTTAAATAACAAATAACCGAATAAAATAAACGAACATTATGATAAAATAATGTAAATGGTAATTGAAGTAGAATATTTCATCGTGTTTTTTTTTTGGTTATTGAGTTGCATTTACATGTTTTTGTTTGTTAAATACCAACTGGCTCAATCAACCCCCAAAAAACACACCGTTTTTTGTAGTATTGTATATAATTAACACGATTGTAAATTAATTTTCCATGAAATCAGTATATTGGCTCATATAATTAATCTGTAATTTATGAAAATTGCGATGAGTATCGCATTTCATAAAAAGTGTCAAATCACAAAATCAATGTAAGCAATTGATATAATTAAATATAGTAAAAGTTTCGCGGAAATAAGCTCTACCCCATTCGATACTACTCTTGAAATACATAAATACATAATTAGTGAGACAATTAACTCAAAATCAATTCACTATCGGCCGATTTAATGAATCGTACCTTTGACATTTCAAATAAACGTCTCGTTGCGTCGCGACGCCACACATACGTCAACAATTTCAATAACTGTAAATGCGTTCGTACCATTTCGAACATTCCCAGTTCCAGTTCCATTAACGTAAATGTCACATTTTCCGCAAAAACAATACGCTGTACACGGTTTATTTTCATTTATTTTCGCAGTATATTTGTTCTGGTTCTTCGCCGATTGCCTCAGCCAACCCACGCATCCGTTCTGGCTTTCTCCAGCCGTTAACAATTTCAGCACATACTCGGGCAATATTTGCTTTCTTGAAATTTCTTTTATTTTTTTTTTTTATCCAAAAGCGACTGAGTGAGAATGAGCAAGAGTGAGTGGTATTTTTTCGCTTTTTATGTTTTCCTATCGTTTTTGGGGAACCTTGATACATTATTTCGTTCGAGGCAATAAATCGAAATTGAATTTGTTGAATTGGAAAGCTCAAAGCGGTTGGAGCAGCACCCAATGGGCAACGGCACGTAATGTAATGTCGTTTGGCTGTATTTGGGGGAAAGAACAGCCGCAGTTTCATATATCGGCAGTGCAACATATTGTCGATTCTGATATATAGCAAATTTCATCTGTCTTCTAATAATTGTTGTTAGAGAGTTGTGGGCCTCAGTATAGGAGCTGGATGGCTGTTACAATCAGGTGGAAGCTGAATGTAACAAAATATTTTCTCAGGCGGTTAAAGATATTTTTATAACGCAAATATCTAAATATTTTCTCGGACTTAAAGGAGATTTTGTGGTTCTGGTAATCGAGTGGAATTATATCCAATTAGTTAAAATTGGCTAAATGCAACCCTGAAATCGGCAAAGGGTTGGTTAGCTATTTATTATCGTATTTCAAATTTCTATTGAAACAGATAATAATAAGGAAGCTGCGGTTTTCTACATAATAAAATTAGTTGATTTGTAACCGATAGCTATATAAAGAAGTTACGCAAATACAGGTGATAATTGGATCAGGTAATGGTTTGATTGAATGGATTTCCACCTGTATATTTATCAATACTGGTAATAAATTACATAATCAGTTTGCCTGGAAACTTTCGGTCGTGGCAAGATCGTCGAAAATCAGGGGTGGATACTTCAAAATATCAAATTTACCACGACATTGATATTTTAAGGAGTGATAAAGTCCTTTGTTTGTTGTTAGAATACAGGAATCGTCAAACAATCCACCATTGATTGGAATCGCACAAATTTTTAATTATATTATTTTGAAATAAATAAATGTAAGTGTAGCTCACCTGTTCCACCCATACATTTGTCGTCATGATTTGATTTTTTAAGTTCTGAAATAGAAAATGAAAATTTGTTAAAGATAATTTGACAGTTAAAAAAAAACAGTTTTTTTTGCAGTTCTGAAAAGAAAATGATCAAAAAAATAACTGATAAAATAAGAAAAAATAGTTGCTATAAACCAACACATTTTTCATGTCACACCGAACACACTTTATTCCCTGTCTCAGACTCCCCGTTTGTTGACTCTCCACCCAGCCAATCGTCCGTTCATAAATCTATATGAAAAACGACTAAAACAGCCACAAGGCGCAGAGACGAAAAGGTACATCTATATCAATTCCAGAATCGCAAATCAATGAAAAAAATATCTCCTCATTTCGCCAGACACCGAGAAGGCAAAAAACAAAACGGCAAACCTAAAACTCATCAAACATTTGAAATGAAAATATTTGCGTCCTCGGACTGAGCATTTGATGAGGTCCATCAAAAATTCTTTAATCTTAACACAGACAGACGGCGACAACAACAAAAACACACACACACACACGCACACACCCAATAAAATGGTAAATACGATAGATTTGAGGCAGGCATCAGACGCCCATCCCTTTGTGACGCGCCCTTATCTGGAATTCATATCGTGCCGGGGAATTTACGATGCAGTGGGAATACTTAAAATCTCGGCAGTCTTTTATTACATTCTTGCATTTAATCGATGTCACTTCGCGCCATTCGAAATCTACCGAAATTCCCCATTTGGGGGGTAACATGCTAGCTTGCCTGTCACACCCAACACACCCAACACACCCAAAGTATGCGGTGATGTGCCATCCAGCTAAGCCATAGCGAAATATTTGGCGGCTTGATATGCGGAAACTATGGAGTGCAGCGCCATTCAGATTTGTCTGAATCATTTTCCAGGGGGGTTTCAGCAAACAAATGTCGAAAAGCTTTTGCAGGACGATTAACATGCAATTTAATACACAAAAAGCTCAAAGATAAATGTTTTTGCACACAAATCATCGTTAGTGGGAACGTGAAGTTGAAAAGGAAACCACCTTCTACAGATATTGGATAAATAAGGTGTGAAAGGTGTTAGGGGATGGTACAGCTTTTCATGTCACATCTGTTTGCCAATTAAGAAACAGGCCAAGCCGCATCGCTGACTATGTTTTGCGGAACGACACAACAACTTTCACAAAAGCGTAACTTCCATGACTACCTTCGCCATTTTACCATCACCTGACCTGTACTTTGGCCACATATTTGGGTGTCTTAGACGGTATTAAAGTGTCTGGTGCAATTAACTAGAACAAGTAATAGAATAGAAAAGTTTGGCCGCACATTGCCACTGCTTAGTATCAGTAATCGATTGCCAGGAGTTGCGTCTGGCCAGCACATACGAACACGTATGGCCCGAATTTAGCTGGGAAAAGTTTCGCACCCGCCGACAATGTACTCTGATACTTGGTATATAATGAAAATATAAGTTTTCACATAGCTCGTAAAACACAGTTATTGGTGAGCTTCTCAATAGTTCAATGCATTTGTTTACACCCTTCCAAGCAGGCGAGTCACCACCACTATTTACTTCTGCTAACAACAATCCAAACAATCGAAGAACGAATTTGGCAGAAGCCTTTAAAATGAAATACTTAACATCGGTGCAGTGGATAAAGATGTGGCCATAAACTAATGAAACGAGGCCACCTTAGCCAGAATGGCGAGGAAATGATGATGATTTTAAAATCTCAAGTGGCTGCTGCACTTCAATGTCGTCGTAAGTGATTTCCATTTTCCAAACAAATGAATTGCATTCACAGTTAAAGGAATAAATTTTGAAACCGGTGGTTCGTCCTGTAACAGTCGGCTAAGGGCCGGCCGCTCCAATTTCATTCTTTTTAATTCTCATTTCCGGCACTTAACCCTTTCATCCCTAGCATCCTCACACATGTCTCACCACCATCACCGCCTCCCACTGAAGTCAATCGTGCCCAGATTATCTACCGTTGGCTGCAAGTGATTCACACATATGCGCTTTTGTGTATGTGTGTGTGTGTGTGTGTCAGTGGATGATCGTGCAACTCTTGAGGGTGCACGCGTCATTAGGAATCGCTACCTCTTCACCGGCCTGTCATTTAAAGTCATGTGCCCTACCTTTAAGACTTCTATCGGAAATCCTAGCTGCGATGCAATAGGGGTTGATTTTTAGTAGGGGGTTGCCATTAATAGCTAGCCAGCGAAGCGTCTCCAAAGCTATTATGTGTGCGATTATAAATGATTCTAAATTTCTATAAGAGATAGGTCGCTGATTTTCTTTAGTTTCTGTAACAGTTATTTATAAAAAATCCCACAGAGATCGAAGAAGGAATCGCCATGCATTAATTGTTTTCTAATTGCATTAAATCACTCCAAAATCGTTCAATATACACAATTCTTTTAACTAAATTATTTCATTTTAACCTTTTATTTTTGTATGTATTTTTTACTGGAAACCCAGCCCCAATTAATCTACGAAACCTCTATTGCCATCTTATACCCAAGCTCGTTAGGTGAAGTTTTAGCCATTTGAAAAGTTTTAATATTTTTTTTGTTATTGCCATCATCGCGCTGCTGTATCACAAAAAAAAAACCCAAATAAATATTCCCAACAAATAACAAATCCGACCGTCCAAAATGTTAGTTGATGTTCCGTTCCATGCTGGCCGACCAAATAGCGTGTCCAGAAACTATAAATCGCCATCCCTCAAGATGCTCTCGGGAATTCCAGCAGTGGTGATTCGATTAAAGAAAATTTATCTCATCATACATGTAATATGTTGTCGCATTCATTCAGTCCACCCATTCCAATTCTGCAGTCATTCCATCAATACCCGGCAAATGGATTCTGTTGTTTGCCAAAGTCCCCAACCGCACCTCCAATGGCACATCGCGTACGTGAAAGGGTGTGCAAAATATGGGCCAACAGCATTGATGCGTATCCAAATTGTGATGCAAAATATTATTATGATGACATGTGAGAGCATGTGTGCCACATATATTTAGCCGTTTGAGTGATTCGGAAATGAGAATGAGTCGGTTATTGCAGTTGTGCAAAAGTTGCCAGCTTTTATGACAGTGATTATAGGCATATTATCGGGATACCCAAACCACGCAGCTTTCGCATATTCGATTAGATTTGACGGCGGACTCATTCACATCAAATCGGTTATACAATAGCGAGTGTGTACGCGCAATTTCTATTAAATATACGGCGATTGAATCAATTTGACAAATGGCACTTTTACGATTGTTTCAAATTGCCAATTAATTAGCAGGTCCGGAATGAGGGCAGCAGCTGCACTGCAGGCAAATGCACGACACACTGAGCATTCAGCAATGCTATAGCATATTCATTGTTTACATAAATATATGTAAACGCGTGTGGAGTGAGGCAAAATTGTTGACGAAAAGTTCATACAAAATGGTTGAATGTAAATGATTCTGGCTTTTAAGTTTGTGCGACTTTTTATCCGCCCTTAAGGCACCACCCGCGATACACACGCACACACACCAAACCTAAATAAATCCAGTGCCGCCCCTTGACGCCCAACAATGCTTCCATTTAATTGAGGCGAAATTCATTGTGTGTATATAAATATTATTCATGAAAAATGTTCATAAAAATCAACAGCAATTATTTGACGAGATACCATTTGACTTGTTTTAAGTTATAAAATATGAGAGAGGGAAAACAAGCGAGCTTAAAGCTCACAATAAGCACATCAATTTAAATCAATTTCAGTTGTCCGCAGCAAACGATAAAAAATGATCAGCCAAAATGTTGTGTGTTGTACAGAAAATGTGTTTTCAAATTAATGGAACCTGTAGAGGGTGGTAGGGTGTTTTTTTTTTCTTCATTTTATCTACTTCTTCTTTATTTTTTATTTTTATTTTTTGGTTATTGTAAGAACAAAAATGGTATACTTACAACGTCAATCAACTGAGATAGCCTCAAACCCATTTTTACAGTAAGACGATCCGAGTTGTTGCCTACGGGCCGTATTAAACGATTGTAATTGCTTAGGAGGTCGTCGTATAAACGTTTTGCTTCAGGGTTGGCCAGGCCAGTGGCAAATTGTAACGCTATGAACACAGCCGCGAACAGCACGCTCCCCATCTTAGGCCAGGTCCACCCCTGTGATGAATCAAATGGAGGGGGAAGAAAAAAAAAAACAAAAATTCAATTTAGTTGTTAAAACTGTGTAATGGCTCAATTCAATTTTGCTGAAATAAAATATGATTAAATGAGATTTATGGATTAGTGTTGTTGGTGGAAAGCTTAGATTAAAGCTTTTTCATTTAACTTTATTTCATCTAAAAACAATTACAGCTAACATATTATTGAAGTAATCCTTAATTCTCAAAACATCTAACAGTGGGAAACATTGCTGACCTTGAATTTTCAACAATGCAAACGTAGAATCCTCATAAAAGGACATTTAAAAGTTGGTTATCGGTAGAAATTTCAAGAAATTCCGCTTAATTCGCAAGAAACAAACTGTCTAATATAATGTCGGCATTTGTTGAATGTATACCGCAATCGAAGCATTTCAAAACTATTGTATTAATCTCGCCCACCCACCCATATCAACCACACTCGGAAGTCAATTACATCCAGCTCCGGATGTTAAATGGGCTAACTCATCATCACAACGCCAAATCCACCCCCACCCCTACATCGTACCTCGAAACAGTAATACCAGCTAAACTGATTGGAAATTTCCTTGTATGTATTGTATAAATATCGTCATACCGTTCATTTGAAAACTTCCCTCATACCTCAAGGGTTGTTCGAATTTCGATGAGATAAACGAAGCCAGGCGATGCCAGCGTCATCAGCGTCATTGTGCGTTCAAAATTGAATTGTTAATATTTTCTGGGTGAATGTGCGCGCCGCGAAAATTTATTAGCGGCGAACCAACATGCCACGCTAAAGTGCCATTCATTTGACTAAAAAACTGCGGGAAATTTGCTCAGAAAGCATCTCCATTAATTCCATCAACAACAATAAGGATGGAAAAATTAAATTAAACGCACTAAACCAACACTAACACGCCTCACATTCCATTTACATGAAAATCAGCCGCAAAATACAAGCGATGATGCGGTTTAACTGAATCAAAAACGCGATTAATTCGTATCGACAGTGCCCAGCTTAAATCATTTGACACTGAAAACGTTTACTGGAACCATATAGGGAACAAGTGGGTGGCTTGGGGATGGTTGGCGTGAAAGCGACCGCCGAAAGCTCTTATTTAATGTATGGTATGGCGACGAACAAAGTGCGTGTAATGCGCTGTGTCATTGATGTGGCCCTGTGACACATTACATTTTCAATTACCTTATACCATCACCCCAATCCGCCCACCAACCCCACCACTCACCTGCCCCCCAGCTTCCTGCTCACAAGACCGCAGAACTGCCGCCAAATCTGGCCGGATGAAAAATATAATGGAACAAAGCAACGAAAACAGCTATCAATCTACAAATGAAAGAAGATGGAAAATGCTACCGAGAAAAACCACCACTGACGATATCTGTCGACGCTACGTAACATGTGTGAGCTTTTCATACAAGTATTTATATGGATGTACACGCATATATAAATTGCCACATCACACACGGTCAGGATTACATCGCATCCCGCACACCCTGCACCACCCCCACCCCCTCCAACTGACATGTAGAAAGCTTTAATTTAAATTGATACCGAGAGGACATCGCACCAGGCGTACTGTGGTAGGAGCGACCGGCTTGGCAAAATCACCGTCATCGTCCTGACGCGCCGTCAAGTCCTTAGAGAATCATTATTTCCATTGAATGAGCAGCTTTTTATTTTGTAAACACGCGGCTGTCAGCTAAGGTATATAACTGACAACATGTGCCCACATATATACTAATAAATATGTCACGTGAAAGCCTTTTATTCGGCACAACATATATTTTAATGCTTTTGTAGGTGAGCCGTGGAGTATGGGAATGCCAACGCCAGCAATATCATTATGGCAGTACGTTTGGGTTAGCATCCGTTTTAACGCAATCCGTTCGTGGGTGCGGCCTCAGATGGTTACGTGGCATTTGCGTCCAGATCATCTTGAATAATGTCATTTTTCTAAATCAACTGCGATTTACCATCTTGGTAAAACAAAACAACCAAAGCAGCAATTTAAAAAAATAAAAAATAATAATAAGCAGCTATGTAGAAGAACAGTTGACGCCTGGCTGGAGTACAACGATGCTATAACTCACGAGGACAATGTGTCACTGTGGTGTTTGTACGAGTCGGCATGACAAAAGAAGGAAGATCTCCTTTGAGAACCATAGTTATTTGGTTAATTGAAATTTGTTGCTGCAGAAATCCTCATGGTGGGTATGAAGCGTTAAGTAAGCTTAATGTTTTGTGAACTCTTCATGAGTGAGCTGGACAAATATTGAATTTTAGAATTTCTTTTTGTAACATACTTAAAGTATAAGATTTCTTGAGAATATAGTATTTTCGTACATTTCATAACAGTTCAGTAAAAATTAGTGATTTTTACGTACAAATAGTAAACCAATCAAATTTACGACTTAGAAATTTTCATTTTAGAAATCAATTATCTTCAGCATAAGATTTACATCTTAGATTCCCCATCAAACTATAGCCATAGCCATTTGCTTTTTCAATCGTCACTGTAATACAATCCGATAGCAAAGTGTCCATGCCAGTTTAATTATTCATATCCACAAGCCACACACACTCACACACATACTGTCAATGGCTATATGCAAGGACGAGCAGCGACAGTGGCAGCAGCCGTCATGCCTTGGGTGTCCTTGTGCACGGACATTCGGCCTATGGTCATTCAGTTTTTGATATGTTTATGTTGTACGGCTATAAATCAAGCCTCAAAAACTCGACTGGCACTCTGGAAATGTGGATGCTGCTGCTGGTCGGCTGGTGCTGCCGTTTTTGCCGTTTGATTTTGGTCCTTTTTGTTTTTTGTTTTTTTTTTGTTTTTTTTTTGACAGCAAGTGAGAGAGAGTTGGGTGTTGACAAGGGGTTGGGAGAAGTGGGTGGCGAATGACAATGTTTGAAGTTGTATAGCTGATGTACGAATTCAGCATATAGGAGATATGGCCAAACCGCGGCCGCACCAAATGGGTGGACATAGGAGGTGGTGGATTGCCAGTTGAATTTTATTATGTATTGAAATTTTGTCCGTTTTATCGATTGAAAATGGTTTTTAGTTTCATGTGGTTGGAAAAAGGAAATTACTACTCGTGTGGCTTCAATAATGGGGGATGACAATGGCGAGGTCGTTGCTATTACGCTGCGAATATTGCTGTACACTGTTGTTGTGTGTTTCTGTGTTAAGGACATTTGTTATGTTGGAAATTTCAATTTATGAGGTTTCAGAATGATTTATTCCATTCAAGTTGGTCATTTTCGAATTCTCAATTCTCATTGTTACTTAAGCCCTCAACTTCTAAGCGAATATTTATGCAGAGACTAAAATCGTTTCATAATTCAATTTCCGTATTTTCGATCCAAATAAAGCCTCACAATTGCCTGAACAAATTTGGGTGTGGGGAGGGATTATTTTGTCAAAGCCTACAAATGCTTCAATTAATAACAAGAATTAAGAGTCCTCAAGGAAATTACGTGGTTTCATGCGCATTCTGTGTGCTTTCCGTCAAAAAAAAATACCGAAAGCTTCAACAGCAATTGTTACTGCAAAATCAACCCTCAACTCCAATTTGCCGTAATAGGATCAAATTATTGAAGCTAAAAGCTCACTATACCCTATATAAGCACGCCCCCTCTCGCATACAACTCCCCCAAACCCCCCACCCACCCACTCAGCTACATGCATCAAGATAAAAACAAATCACAAACTCATTTCCATTAAGCCAGCATACCCAGCATTACCGGCCACTGTTTGACCGAGTAACAATCAGCTCCACCGCCAAACAACTAACATGCATCACCGTGCTAGACGAGGCGCGTGGTGTAGTCTCCATGTCACCGCCACGCCACACAATCACACGAAAACAAACAAACAGAAACTATACCATATATGTATATATGACCGACGTAGTGACGGGCAGATTACAGCGCATGCTGGCAGATACGTTATATTGTTCCTTCCGCCATCCTTGTGCCCACTACCACCGCCAATTACCAAGTGAAAAGACGTGATAAATTGGCATTGGCCTTTATTGCCGCCAATAAAACGCTGTGATTGGCGACGGGAAATTACCGTGAAAGAATTACACGAACTTAAACTTTAATGGCTGTTTTATCACATCCATAAGTAACCATCTTTTTGAAGAATGCTGATGGATTTTATTTACTTTAGGCGACAGTTGGGAGTCACTAGGCAAGTCGGACTGTAATGGTGGGGGAATCGGGCTTCCACTATGTCACTAGTGTGAGGTGGATCTGTTAAAATTGTTATTGATTGTCGGTGACCGTTTGTTTGAAAGTTATTAGTGGGCAGTCAGGGTAAAGTAAAGGATTGAACAACTGTGAAAGGAGATAAATGTTAAGCACATAGTTTGATGGTTTAATGCTGTTTTGATGTACGAAATGAATTTATGATTAATGTCTCCAAAATTACCTAATGAAAGATAGATATGTCAACATTGAGCACTTTTCGGGGTCATTATCATCAAGAACTATTAGTTGCTATTAACTAATTGGTTTGTGTTTAAGGAAATGTTTGTTTGAAATGTTTATACCAAACTGTCATAACTTTAAGAAACAAAAATTTTCTTTTTATGAAATCCCCTCAATTCTCATGAAAATGCCTTTCACCCTGTTAGATCACATTACCGTTAGTCCCTATTTTAAATTCCACCACTTTCTTTACTTACAAAGTGACATAACCCACGATCTCTAAAACTACTCAACCGAGTTTATAGACACACTCGAATATGTAAATATCCCGCTGTCGCCTCACATAAAACCAAAAAGATGATTGACAAAAAGCAGGCGACAAAAAAAAAATGAACGTGAGCACCAGGCAAAGGAAAAGGGAATTGACTTAAAAAAAAAAAAAAACTGCTGAAGAAAGGACTGAAAATTTGAACAGGAAGAAGATTAAAGATATGCAGGCATACAAATTTCTGTCACTAACATTTTATCGGGCCCATCTTCTTTGACGCACAAAAGCACCATAATCTCCCCCGAAAATCGAATTTTCCTATACATACTGATGCGACTTTTCAAATGTTTTCTTTTTCATTTTTTTTGTTAACTACACACTTTATGCTCCATATGGTGACTCCCCGCGTATGTAAAAATATTCCAAAGTAATGGCACGAGAAATTGAATGTGCGTGCTTGAATGCAAGTGAGAAACAGAAAAAGCCTCCAAAATGCCAGACGTATAAGCATCTAGTCATGTGTGGGCAGAAGGTAAACTGTCTCCACCTTCCACAATTGATATGTTCTTCTGCACTCCCCAAAGTGCCTCGTTGCTTCACCAATAAAATCGAATGGTGGCAGTGGTAGTTCGAGGATGCCACAAATACATTTAAACAGCGTCGCGGCGCAACGACAACATTTTCCCGTACAATTCCCTCCATCTCAGTAATATCTAATTCGGTTGCGGCCGGATATTGTACTTCCTTCAGCCACTCGTAGTTGCTTACTACTGACACGACATCGAGACGTATCCACATCGAGACATTGGCAACAACAACAGCAAAAAAAAACTGTTAGGGTGTGGGTGGGTTGGAGGGGTTGGGTCTGGCCTCATCTCGTTCCCAGCATTCCGATGCTTCGATTCAAATCACAGCAGCACAAGATATATAGGAGATGGCTAGGGATTAATTTCAGAAGTCGGTCGCATCTATTGATTGTAATTAATTAACACCGAATTCAATTTGACACTCCAGTCCATGCAACATTTAATGTAATTAAAGGAATCAGTCAGGAGGATTTGTGTCTCTTTACACATTCAAATTCCACCGAGTTACGGCGATATTTTGACGGATTCGTGGGGTTGGCACTTTTAAGGTTTGATTTTATCTCGTTTTGGCATGTCACAACAGAGTTCGCAGTCAATCAAATGGCAAATGCGCCCGAGAATAAATCAATTGCCAAACACGAATACTTTGTTTATGTTTTGTTTTTTTTTTTTGGAATTTTTTTTTGTTGTAGCTGCCACCATTGCTTTTGTTTTTGTCGTCTGTACTGAACCCCTTGGGGCCTAATATTTTCGGGATAACAAAAACAAAATTGTGAAAAAGCAGTGACATTGATGCCCACACCTGGCCATGGGATGAGGCACTTGCAAATCGGTATGTTGTCAGAAGAAGTCGCTAGCGTGCACTTGTGCGTCATTTAGGTTCAATTTTTTGGACGCAAAACTGTCAAGAGCAACATTTATTGAAGTACTAGGATTTAGGGGTTGTTTTTATATTTCAAAGCGATTACAAATGCAAATAAATTTTATTCATTTAGACAGAATTCATATTTACTTAAGAGTCCACCCGCTGAACCCAAACATTTAATCAAACTGAAATATATGCAAACAAACCAACAGGCCATCCTTTCACATGCGGGAAAAAATGTCCTTCACTAATATGTACAAGCTGATCACAAGTTTCGGCCTCAATCAAAACTCTTCTGCTGCTTGTCTATATACACAAATCCCGTTCGTCGGCAATCAGCCTCCTTCATATGAGCATATGTCCTTTAAAGTGTACAGCATACTATTTGACGTGCAAAACTTTTTTTTTGCCAACACAAAACAACA
Source organism: Sylvicola fuscatus (assembly GCA_026546915.1). NCBI lineage: Eukaryota > Metazoa > Arthropoda > Insecta > Diptera > Anisopodidae > Sylvicola > Sylvicola fuscatus. The sequence continues at coordinate 15,737 of JANSTS010008043.1, read as the reverse complement.
ACAACAACAACAACAACAACAACAACAACAACAACAACATGAAAAACCAACCCCATCCAGCCCGCCCTTGAGTCGCATATCAAAACCTTTTCTCAAACATTTTTGCAAGCGATTTCACATCTTGTGCGACAACCATGTACCACCCTTGGGTCCCTCCCTCGATGCCGCGCCGCCAATACTTATATAATCATCTGCCAATGACATACAATCGTGTCTTTTCTGTTCGCCTCTTTTTTAACATTCCAGTCCTCTCTATCTGTGTAACATTCGGATGTACGACGGCACGTGTATAAGTTTAAGGGCACATGGAGGTGGCAGGGGTAAGTATAGGCGATGTGTGGATACTTGAGATGTGAGATGCCATGGAGACCGGCCACTACACAAATATTTCAAACTTTTGGCGTATATGTAGTTCTCGCAGCTTGTGCAGACCATAAGAAGAAAAAAAACACACAACTTTTATATTTTAATGCTCAGTAGAGGATGTTCTGTCGCCTTGTCGTCCTGTACTCAGGATATTCAACCCCCTTGCGCGAAACGAAAAAAAATAAAAATATTTGCCATACATGGACGCATTCTAACTAAAACTTTTCTGATTATGCATAAATGTGAACAGATCTTTCAACCATACCAGCTGGTCTTCACCTCCAGCGTCACATAACTACAGAAAGTTTTATGTTTTGAACTTTTTACCATCATCTCTGCATAATGCCGAGCTTTAGATTACACAAATTATAATGCGATTACATATGCTTCTAAAGGATTCGGTCCATTGATAGGATACAATGAATTTCAATCAATTCATTTGATCTCAAGAACTAAAGCATTGATTAAAGGTGAATAATTGAAATTATGCACAATAATTGCTTGAAGCGTTTGCTTGTAACTATCATCCCTCTCACCTACCCTGTAAATAAGTATTGGTATTCGTATCAATTGGATTACAATTTCCTCAAATGATATTGTTTACAAGCAATTGAAGATATTTGAGGCTTTAATTTAGCGGAAATACACTCAGCCCTATGAACTAGTGAACTGCACCACTTGAGGAGCGTTAGCTTTGGAAATAAATTTTAAAATGCTGCCGAATAAATGGACCAACATAACTATGCTGACGAACACTGGGCTGATTTTGAGCGTGCTTTCGCATCCGTTTTTGCTATTGATTACGGTGCTGGAGTGGGAGTTTTATTGTGAAGCTTTCTCCACTTTGGTATACAAGAAATAATGATTGGAATGCTGAAGTGCATTGCAATACAATAATTGGTTTTCCTTTTTTGTTTAGATTTAAAGTAATTCTTCGCAATGCATTTGGTATGGGAATGGGTATTGAGGATTAGGCTGACCGTCTCAATGAAGAGCGCGATAATGGTGCTCTTTTTGATGGGTGAATGCCATGGAAAAAGGATCAGCGAGTGCAGCTGGGTATTAATTTGAATAAGATGTCGCTTAAGTTTAAGTAATTCATTAAAACAGTTAAGTGTAAGAAAATACAATACTGCTGAAGTAGTTAACAAGAAAAGGTTTGTAATGATTTTTATTTTGTTGCAGACAGAAGCAGATTTAACGTAAATACTTATCGTTCTGAGTGCAATCTTAAGCTTGGAAGTTCAAAAAGGCAAGGAACATTTATTTTTTATTGAAGAAATACTTCAATACATACAATAAATTGAAATCTTCTCCAAAATAAAATGCATTACGTTAAAGAATTGCATTAAATATAAGTATCTTCAATAAAAGCTTATAAAATCTAAAAATGTACAAGGAACGATTTTCTTAGCGTTCCCAATAAGTAAGAACGGTCCAACAGAACGACTAGAAAATTAGGTCACATACTGATGCTGCTCATTGTATCTTGACATATCGCCACAGCCACCAAGGTTCATGATGTCACAATCCTTGTCGATGGACGTCTCCCTTGTGTTTGGTGCTCGCCCTCATCGTCTTGTCGCTATTCTCGTCTTGCTGCCATTATCGTAAATCAAGGCGATGTGCACAGACGTCGCACAGTACAAAAAGGAAATTAATAGAAAACAAGTAAATACGATTGCGGCCAATGCACATGTATCGAACCAACACCAGCCAGCATCCAACTTAATAGGTTTGATTGAATTGTCTTTGCACTTGATACTGTTTCCCGGTTGCGGTTCAACTTGTCGTCGTAGCCGGAATATTCCGCTGGCCCACACCACACTACCCTTGCCCAGCCCCCCCACCCAGAGTCGGAACTTCTCAGGCACACGCCCAACCACCTCGCCCATACAGCAAATATATACATAGAAAGGAGCTAGCAAATAGACAACTACAAGTCGGTATAATGTTGGCCGGAACCAACAGCAGATTTCCAAGTCCCACTAATTTATTTATTGCTGGAAATTGTAATCTGCTCTCCGCTGTGGCTGCGGTTTATGTCATCATGTTATTTGTACATATACATAAATGTATGGATAGATATAGAAATGTATATGTTTGCCGCCACGGCGAGTCATAATAAAACGGCGTGGATGAACTCATGGCTCTATAGTAACTGGCGTCAGGCGTGGCGTGACGTGGGCGACTTGTGTAATTGAAAAATTACTTCTTGCAGACGCTTGACGATGATAACAGAAAAAGTTTATTAAATAATTGCTGACAAACCATAACAGCCAGTCATACGGGGATGAAAGGGCGAGAGGGATGTCGCGTGATTGCTACAGGATACTTCGATACAAATATATTGATAAATAATTAGATGTGCACGTGGCGTTGAAATTTGTAAGGACTCACTGATTGGACTATTATGCCCACGGTTACTGACTGGTTTTGTGGCTTTGTTTGCGGTGACGGCACTGAGCTTTTATTTCGACGAATTGACACATTAATAAAGTTTGCCAGGACTCTTCCACTAGCGCTGTGCTGAGTCCCTATCATCGAAAGCTGATGCTGCACTTTTCTTTCATGCCATCACGAAAAGTGATGGCCAAAATCAAATTTAATACATTTCGTCGACACCATCATACATCACAATTTATTAGCTTCTTTCATTAAATTTCGTTACTTGAGAAGACGCGTCATAACTCATCAAAAGATCGTGCTTTGTTGGTGTTGTATTCACTTTTCATACATGAAAATGCCATATGACGGCTGGTTAAAATTGACCGGAGATTACCCTTCGAGTTGACTGGCATTCTTATAAGCTTTTCCAGCACAATTTACTCACACAGTCACCAAATAGCATTCATCAGGCAATTTTTCATTAATCAACAACACATAAACGGATTCCACATGTCACACGTACCACTTCCACAACAATGATACCATTAATTCCACTATGAAAGGGTCAAGTGGCCAAACAGGCAGTGGCCAAACACCCACACCGGTGGCAGCAACTACCTTTTTGGTGGGAATGACACATCATCACTGAGATGAGATGATGCCAAAGGTTGCGGCAAGTTCAAAGAGCACCGCTTCAGCTATTCATGAATGTGGAAACACCATTACGCCACGCCATCTAATATCAACACGTCAACTGTCAAGACAATTCAACACAAACTGAATATTCAATTTGAGAGGCTGATCCTGCTACCCTTAATCTTAAGCTCGCATATATACAAATATAATAAATAAATATATAGAGATGGAGTGCCGGCGCATAAAGGAGAGCCTAAAAGTAGGTGACGGAAGGGGGTGGTGGTGGTGGTGGTGGTGGTGGTGCGGATGGATGAATGCGGAGCAAAATGGGGGGGGCAGGGGGGGGGGGGCTGGCTTCGAGTGGCGACGAGGCAGGCACACGACAAAGTTTAAGTAACGGCAACAACACGGAAAATCCATCATTAAACACTTGACACTATTACACACATTTGAGAGATGGCGGCTGAGTGGCTGCCGAGCGCCCATCGCGCCCATCGCTGTTGTTTATATTCATGACACTTTCTGTGTGTGGAAGTCGTCACAGTCGTCGACAATCGCCTTTGTCACCCTCTTCTTATCTCTAATGCTCTTTGTAGCGCTTTAATTAGGTCAGGTTTGGAGAGATTTTTGCACTTAAAAATTTAATGTCTCTTAAAATGATGGCATTCGAAAATGAGGAAGAACTTGGGGGTGGTGGGGTTGAGAGCAGTGAAACTATTCAATTAAAGATGTTTATTTTTTAAACGAGCCTTTTAGACCAGACAAAATGAGTAATAATAAATATTTGAAATCATCCCCCAATTTGTGTCAAACTGCAAATTGTGCCAATGCTAAAACTATTCACTTTCAGTGCATCAGATTTTAGCTGTCGCTGCATGTGGCACATATATGAAAGTGTAAATTATGTGAACAACTTTAAGTGAAAAGCTCGACACTTTCCCGAAGCACTAACAAATCAAGTGAAACAAGCATTGCAAAAAAAGAAAAAACAAAAAAAAACACCAACTCAGTGTATTCCCTTAAGCAGGCGGCAGACGGTAGACAGGGTTCCGCATCACAGGATTCTAACACCTGGAGGAAAAAAAGTAAGTAGCCTGTAGGGATCATTAAACAATGATAACTGCATTTGAATATGAGCAGGATTCTCGCAGGCGCCTCGGACTCGCATGAGTTCTACAAGTAACCGAATTTAAATGGCTGCTCCTTATAATTGTTTAATGTTCAGTTGGTTTTAAAGCTCAATTCAGTGTAGATCAGATTTTTAAAAGCCATTCAATTAATCATTGTACTAATTCCCATTTTATTTATGAGATTTTGAATAAATAAGAGCTACAACAAAAGAAATTGTAGATAAGATTTGGGTCACGAAAAGCTGTCACTAATTGTTCTAAATCCACCTGCCGGCTGTAACATTTCAATTATATTAATGACAATTATTATAATTCCCTTCTTCTAAATTAACCGGAAATAAAAAGCGGCGAATTGTCTTCAATTACCAGAAAAATACTTCGGCAAACAGAACAGTGGGACAGCAACAAAAAAAAAACAAAAAACTGCATGTCAATTAACCGGAAACAAAAGCTCGTCTGTTCTTGTTTTGTTCGTTGTACAAAAGTTGTGCAGTTGCTGGTACGATAAAAAAAAAACGCGCCACCCACCACCCACTGCACGCGAAGTGACAGCATTTAATTAACAACAATTTAATTGGACAGCCTTCTTGACACCTCGCGCACAACGAGACCATGGCCTGCAGTGTCCGTTTTGTACCTGGACAGTGACCAGAATGTCGCCCAATTATCCCAGTTTAATTGACTGCCACATGTAGATGAGCAATGCTAAGTATTTTACATTGGCACACAATTGTGCATATGGCTATTTGTCAAAAGCATACATGCATGTAATTAGTGGTTTTTAACAAGTACATAAATCGACCAATATTTCAGAAGCAGTTGTGTTTCGCTGTAGTTGTTTTTGGTATGTTTTTGTTTTTTTTTTAGTTTTTCAACGTTGCTGCATCCATTCGATACAAGAAAAGTTGGTGAATGAATTCTGGATTCGTACCAAACCATGTGACTTAAATGAAATCGATTATTAATATTTTAAGATATTTTAGAAATTTAAGAAATAACCGTACATGAGTTGATGATTTTTTTTGTAATTTAAATTTTTTTTAAATTCGTATTATTGTTTTTACAGGTTTTAATAAAGGTCAAATGTGATTTCCCTACCCTGCAATGATTTATTTGTGTAGGGATACTCAACTTCTGGTCCAGCTTTCGCAAAATTTCATATTAACCAATGTGCTGTGGTTAATTCGAAAGTAATTATATATTGACATGCATGCCTAATGTTCTCATATGTACTTAAATATAAATATTTATCATGTGTTTATTATGTTTTACACCAAACAGAGTCATGAAATGGGATATTTGTAAATAATCCATAACGGTTTCAGAGAGGTTTTGCGTTGGTTGGCTTCAATATTTACACGTCCAGAGTGTGCTTTGATAAAATTTGAAAAGCCTTCTTTAAAAAAGCTATAATTTAATGAAACTAAAGATAAATTCTTTTTAAATTGTGTTACATCAAAATTTAGCATTGATATAAGGACTCCTTGAAAAAGTACTCAAAAACTACTCAATGAAAAAGAACTGAAGAAAGAAATTGAAATAAATTGAATTGTTTCAACATGAAATAATCCATCAGTGAGCTTTCCAAGCAGTAGAAAAAAGCTCAAAACAGCCACTCAATGTGCACAATTGAATCGACAACTCAACTGGAATAGAATGTAAATAGTGGGTGGGGAGAGGGTGGGGGGGTGCGCGATGAGGCGGTTAAGTCACTTTCAATTATTTCCCTCACATCTGTGGTGCACTTCAGGGATGTGTGCCATTGCAGTAAACATCAGTGAGCTGATGGCAGACGACAGAACTACGAGAATACATATGCAGCATCTTTGCATAATGCAATTGTGCACTTGAATTGCAAAAAGTGTCTTCATTTGTCATTGCACGATAGTTTTTTAGTGTCTGAGTGGTAGTAATATTTCAACATGCCAGCAGTTTACTGTGAAACTGCATGGAAAACTTTAAACATTTTCGTTACAAAAGCGATCAGTGTCGAATCGTCGTTGTGTGGGCGGGATTTGGGAGGGGAGTGGGGGTGGGCGGTTTCACGTCGTACATCTTACAGATATGCGTCAGAAGGTGTAGCAAATTCACCCACAGGCAACATGTATTGAGATGATGATGTGCAAACGTAACGACCAGTTTTGCTGCACCTGCAGCAGCTGCATATAAATTGCCAACCGCATTGAAATACGCTCGTGCTCATCGTAACGCCTCTGCATCGTCGTCTTATACCCAACCCAGTGACTGAAGGAGCAGCGGCGGATGGCGAAACACATATTGTATGTAGCAAATGCGCCTGATACTGTTACCCAATGCCGACGAACACATGGTGATAAGCTCATGTGTATGTCAAAGTGCAAATATCAAACAATATTGTGGTGACGACGTGGTAAATGTCGTTGTTTCGCCTTTTTGTACTGCTCCACTGTTATCCAGCTTCATTTCTGCTGCTGTGAATCGGATGGGTGCGGTAGATAGATGGTTCGGTAGTTGCATTTAAGCGGACGCTTCAGTCGAGCGTGTGGTGTGGCAACAAATGCATGTGACAATTGTGGGTGGTCCATCGTAGTGTTACATGTATGGATGATTTTTGGCTCAACCATATGAGTGCTGAACTAAATACGTTATTACTATTTTTAGAGATTGCTTCCAAGTGGCCATGGCAGCCAAATGAAATTGGATTACGTGACTAATTTGCTTGAAATCTATATTTATTGTCGGATAATGTCGTTTCGCCTTAATTACTCCTATTGTTGCGATTTGCTTTAAGTGGGTGTGGTGAGCATATATTTATCGACAGATCTAATTTCAACAAGATGGTAGAAAGCTTCGCATATGCTGAATTGCTAAATAGCTTTCCAGAATTTTCCGTTAGTAGCGTCACTCATGTTTATATTGAGAGCTTTGTGCAGCTAAACAAACATTCAAGATTCTGTGAAAAAAGCAGTCAATTGAAAGTTTTAGTTAAATAGCAACCAATTAAATAGTGTTTTTCTAACAATTCTTGATTTATCAAACATCATATATTTATTTGAAATTTAACAAAAATGGCAAAAACTACGCCAATTACGTGAACTGCAGAAGCTTCATCAAAAATTAAAGACTTAAATAGAAAATGCACAACGATGCTGGCCGATAAAAGTACAACGTTTATTCACTTCACAATATTCAATCGAATCCTATTCAAATAATCATTCAATTGGATGTTCTCCCTCTTAGTGGGGATGCTTTCGCATCGGAAACACAAATACAGGATACTCAATACAAACACCCGCTTTGATAATGTATTAAATTGTGTACGAGAGTTCGTTTGCCACCCAGCTGGAGCATTCAACTATTTTCTCATACACTTTTTGATGCAAACAAACAAACAAACAAACAAACAAACATGGAGCAAAATGCGCGCCCAAGAATGGCAAAATTCCATGATGAGAATATGCACGCAACAAAACATATTTTCAAATGGAGAGACTAGTTTTATTTATTAAATTTATGAAAGTGAAGTCAAAAGCTTTGAACTGTGTAACTTTTACTCTATGGAAATGTGCTTTTATTATTATACTCAATGTAGGGGTTGCCATGAGTTGTCATAAGAATATAATGGGGGGTGAGTATTTGAGGGTAAGGGAGTGCCGGGAATGCATGATGGAGGAACGTAAACGTCAGCTAATGGAAATAAACATATCAAGTGGTCTTTAGTTTAGAATTTCATTGAATTACATATTCGAACCCAAGTAGAAGTGTTGCTGTTAAGTTTCTGTATCAATTAGTTTATGTTTACGCATAATTAGAAGACATTCAACTGGGCAAATATAAGCGCTTAATTATTTTCGAAAAGCACTAAAGCTTGTTGGTTTGGCAAACGTTACAACTTTTGCGGTGGAAAATGTCACTTTATGTTGCATTTACATTCGCCGCAGCAACATTTTTCAATGTTTTGTCGTATTGCTTGTGGGCTGTGGCATTGTGGTTTTGTCTATGAAGATTTAACTAGAATGGAGTGTTTAAATTAATAAGCTTTTCAGATCAATTTCAGCAAAGTTGAGGAACTGAGCTGTTAAAGGAAAGTTTTAATTTTTAAGCTCTTTATATGCTTTATAGAAAATTGCATTAGAAAAGCAAGAAAAGAATGAGTATGGGAGCACGAGAAGAATGAGTTATGCATCAAGATGGTTAACTATTGTACATATTTTTAGCTTTAAGAAACATTTTATAGTCACCATCTTCCCTCCTCCATCCATCTTCCACCACCATTCACTGTTTCCTCCATTATTTCTGTCTAAGCGTCATTGACTGGCACTGATAACGTCAACCTTTTGCCAACAATGAATAATCAACCTAACACCTTTCCAATGCATCTTGAATACATGTCAATAATTCACCCACTAGCATTTGCACCATAGGGGAGGGGGTGTTAAACATATACAAGGTGTTTTTATTCAATGGCAGTGATAAAATTCAGTATTCAATTGCTGGATTGCAAATTGTATTTTCGAATTATTGACAACAATTCTGTGACAAGAGACATGGCTGGCAAAAACTTCCACGCCAATTTGCTCTTGATGTAAACATGGTGCGAAGAAGAAGACCTACTCATCGACCGTAAATTGATTGATATATAAAGGCCGGAAGAAAAAAAAACAAAAAAAAAAAACATCCCTAAACTTTTCATGTACTAGTAATCGTGTAGTAGTGCGATGGCGGCTTCTCGCGTTTGGGATGGTTTTAACCATTGCCCAGTGAGCACATAATTCGTTGTCGCATTTTTACCGCCTCACCGCACTATTTCCTTTTTATTTCAGGATAGATAGGATTTTTTTTTTTTGTATAAATGGGGTGGTTTTAATTGGGGCGGATCATATTTTTGTTTTGATCTTTTTCAATGGCATTTTTATTTAATAATTGAGTAGTTTGTTATGGGTTTGGTGTGTACCAATAATTTGTTGTTTTCAATTTTTTTTTTCTTTCGAAATCGTTTATCAGTCAGCCGTCCAATTCCCAAATTTGAGTGTTTGGCCCAAGAGTCGCAACGGTGAGGCGTAAAAGCAGCGAGCTTCTCAAAGACGAATCGACTACAAGCGTCGAACTAAAACCCAAACCCATTTTGTTTTGTGAGAACGACCAGTTGGTTAGCTTTCACGGCTTAAACTTTGCGGTTCAAAAGGATTAAGCTTTATACTTGAAATATTCGGTTTTCTTTATGCCACCACACCTCCTCCGCCAGTTCGCTAACTCATTTCTTCTCACTAGCTGTCGTGCCTTTATTATGACGTGTTTATCATCTAAATGATGATGTTTTTCTCCTTTGCTCCTTATTATATGTATTTATATGGTTTTGGATTTATTTATTTTTGTTCAGATTTTGCTTTATGCGACTCAATAGAGAACGTCTTTTGCAGGAAAGTCTCAGGCCCACGCAAGTGTTACAAGTACATACGTTCTTATGCTACATCTGTAAATAAATTCTTCGATTCGTCCACTTAAGGCAGTTAAGCCATTGACGGACGGCCACGAATTATTATATGGCGCATGAGGATTTTGGTGTTTTTTGTCTACATAACATAAATACTAAATATATGTAGAGATTCCATTTTGTGCCATTCACTGTGGAGGCGATTACGTGAGAGCTTACGGATTATAAATGAAAGCATATTAATATGCAAATGCGATTTGGATGTGTTATTGGTTGTGCTGTTCACAAATGTAATTACATACTCGCTGAGAAGTGAATTGGCTGTGATGGTTTAAGTGGTTTCATCTTATGTGCGCTCCGTAGACGTTCACTGAATATTAAGCTGGAAGCTTGAAGTTCTAGAAAGCTTTTGAACAGAGATGCGGCGAATTGGACGAGACGTTGATGGGAATCTCGTACAGCTATGGACTCCATATTGATTAATTTAATTTTGGGACGCTTTTCATCTTGCGATGAAGTTGAATAATGGGAGTAAATTGAAGGATCCTCAGTAAATCTGTTTGTAATGATATTCCGAGCACTACAGAGACCTTCGGCCATAGCACTGGCTAAAGATTAATCTGTGAACATAAATTCTACCGACTGATGTTTGATTGGCACCATGAAGATAGTTCTAAAAGCAATTACAGCTGTCAATTACTTAGCAGTACTTACAATCCACTTCAACAATATTGAATTTGCAGAGGTTTTACAGCTCCCTTTTCCTGTTTTTTTTTTTTAGTTTGCACTGTTAACATGTGGTAGAAGGTGATTTTCTGTCATTCTCAATTACTGTATGTATTGCATGTTTAATTAGACAAATGGCAAGATACAGATCTCAATTTGGAAGTAGAGAGGCCATCTCCAGTCGTAGGCCAATTTGTTAATTGCCACACCGAATTCAACTGCTTGTGTATCAACAATTTTGACAGATAACATGCCCAAACAAATCATCCAACATTTGAGTTGCTGTGCTCACACAAAACTTGATGGATTGTGTCCCATTTCTATGTGTACGAGAAATGCGTCTCCACCTCCTCTGGATTGGCATTACCAACTAGCTAGATGACACAAATATGCATTGCGAGATTGAGCTATGTTATATGATATATTGAGCAGTGATGAACATGTACTAGAATACGAGCATTTGCCAATAGTTGTATCAATATTATATAGAGCAGAGAATATGCATTTGGCCAGATGATTGATGACATTTTGGAGATGGTGAAGATATTTTTCGTGGACAAATGAACAAGGGAATGAAGTTGTATTCACTCAATTTTCAGTCCATTAGCACATTTTAAACCTTTTGATTTGACGTTGACTTTCCACCTTGTCACAACTAATAAAAACTAACTTATAAACGAGCCATCCCCCACATTTACAGACAAATACTTCCCTAATATTAATCAACTAGTAATTTAACAGATAAGAAATTCCTGACCTGGACAGCTTCCATACATAAGATACAACATACAAAATGAAATACAGACAAAGAGTCGAGAAGCTGTGAACAAATAAGAAGGCAGCTCGCTTGTAAAATCATCACAAATATATTTCAAGTCCATAAATCTCGTCAAAAGTTCCAGCCCCGTCCTCCCTTACATGCATTCGCATATAAACCGTATAAAAATAAAGTCGTGTAATGATTAATGACCGACTTTCATTTAACTCCCACAATTCAGTGATCATGCTACGATGGTTGACACAGTTGAATTGACTTTGCAGAATTCCACACAGCCACACAGCTCCTTCTCCAGTCGCTTCATTGGCAACACAGGAGTCGTCTTCCTATTCTTATATGGTGCGGATACCAAATAATCCTGCTCACATCCCCTTCACCCACCGCCGCGCCGCGTCGCCCTCGTATCGTATTGTTCAAGTTTCTTTAGGGGCACGAATATGGATACTTGGATAGATGGCGATGCCTTGGCTCCCTCGCCCTGTCCTGTACTGAATAGTGTACAGCCAAGTTGCCTAAGGCATTGCGGAAGAGTTGCCGCATCGTTGGCGTTCGTTAGTTCACTCCTTGGCTTCCGTGCTGTTGTCTCTTTTATTAAGTTTTTTTCCACTTCACTTTTTTTTGTTTTTGTTTGGATATAAATGATAGACGATGAGTCTTGGGAGGTAAAAAAAATTACGCGTCGCGTCTTTCAACTATTCTCGTATGGTTGCGTATAAAGTTCGAATTTATTGGGAATATCGTATTGGGAATGCGTTTAAGCGGCGGAGATGCCAATTCGATTGTGTATAATAAAGGGTGTATCGACGTTTATATTGACATGATGAGGAATTGGTGTATAAGGGATGAAGCGCTTCAGTTTCAATTTCAATTTATTTGCTTACATCAAACGTGCTTCGGCTGAACTGTTTCACATACATGACTTCAGTTAAGCGACAAGGCAGCAAGTTGATTGCATATGTAGCTTCATGGCGATGGAAATTGAATTGCCCTATAATTGGTATAGGTGTCAGGTTGAAATGTTTGGCAAAGTGTTTTTGGGGATGAACATTTATCGAAAAACATAAAAAGCTCATAATCATATTTAAACATAGCAGTTTTCAATTTGACTAAAAATATGATTGCTTCGTCCTTTAAATCCACAAAAACTACAAAGCCAAACAAAGTGATTAGGTAAACCTCCTCCCCAACTTTGGCCAATCGTAATAATAAGAATAAATCGAATAAACGGGTGAAGCATGTAAATCTATACAGATGTAGGGAGTGTATCCTATTCGTCCTTCCGCTCCTCTGATTTTCAATATATTCTCCTGCAGGTACAAATCTCAAATTTCTCACTGGATATTCGTTTGCGTTTGTTTTGCTTTGAGTGGAAAAACTAACACCAAAAGGTACAATTTAGCTTTAAATTTCAATGTTTATGTTAAATTGAGCAGTTTTTCTGACCGTTGTTGATTTATATGCTCAACATTTTACCGGGATTCGTATTTCATCCTTATAAGTAATATATACATAATACAGCAGCAGCAGTGGAGAAACTTTAGATGTTTAGAGTGATTTTTTGATTGGCCGTTGTTTGTTTTCTACTTATGTGAACAACAAAAGTAAGTTGGTTGCTTCTCGTTTTATGCTCCCGAATATTTTCAAATTTAATATTTACTTTTTAAAGGAGTAAATCCATAGCTGCTTTAAAAAATTCGCAAATCATTTGCATTTCAATTTCAATCTGACATCATAATAATTGCAACAAAAATTAGCTTGTATTATCCTTTTGTGTATTTTATCATAACGAAGCTTCAAGGAAACTTTTCAAAATGAATATCATCCGAACGCCAAGAAGAAAGCTGCACTGTTATGCGAAACAGATTTAAGTGCAGCAAACTTTGCCACGCCGAGCAGGAGGTCCACGCCTGCATCCACGGACGCGTGCTTTTCCGAACTTTTCAGTCAGTTTCATACTATTTTATGCTCGTATAGCATATTATATTTCGCTTGTTTGTAGTGCCTTTGCATCGTTCGCAATTGGCAATGTTGTCTAAATCAATTAAAAGAAGGCGAGGAAAATTGTGTGAGATTCTTTGCATAACCGATTGCTTTGTAAGGCAAATATTAAAACAACAGACAGAGATACAAAGGATTTTTTAAGATTGTTTTCACTCAAATTGCACTCAAATTAAAAAACGTGCAATGCTTAGCCATGCAAGACAACAGTTAAAAGTTTTAAATTTTTTTCTTAGATTCTTCACCAACATCAGAAGCTTCAACCCCAATATAAATGTTTTGTTAGCCCTAAAGATATAGCTTTATTTCCTTTTTTTAGGTAAGAAAAAAAAACAAAAAACGGAAACATACGATAATCCACATCGATTGTTGCATAAATAAAATTCGTTGCCTTGCGACTAATCCAGGCATCCTCTGACCAGTCATCCCTTATCATGATTCATGAAGTCCAAGGAATATTATGTTTATGCATTGTCGGAATTTAGATACTTCTTCTTAGCATCGGCACCTTGTACGAATCCTTTCATGTAGTTGTTGTTGCTGCTGCATATTTGCGCAGGTTACGAGCTCGGTGGGGGTGGCAAAAGTGGGTATGGGTGATCAAAATCACAACAAAACATACTAGATTACATACAACACACGGCCTATACGGCAGCGACCTAAATAATATAGATTGGTGAATCGAAGGCGCCGCGCCGCGTTTCATGCATAAATTCACGGGTACATAACTATATGAGCAGCATTGCCATATAAATATATTATACATATATATGATATACATACGCTCATATGTGCGAGAAAACAAGTGTGGTGGGAAATCGTTTTAAAAACGGCGGAAAACTGTGAGAAAAGGAGGAATGTGTGTGTCGTAAGAAGCATCTGGGCGCATATCGATGACATACTTTCAGTTTGCGACCCGTTTTTTACTCCTTCAGCTGCTGCTGCTGCTGCTGCCAATGTTGGTGCGACCAAAAGCAAAAGGACAAGGAGAGATAGAGTCACAACTAACTATGAAGATTTATGGGAATCAAACCCGGAGGACCGTAGTTCAAAAGAACTAGAGATTTGCACGAAATGTGAGCACGGATATCTGAAAAGGTACATTTATTAAATGATGAGAAACCAAACGGTCGATTGAATTTATTGGCGTCCAGGAATAGGTCTAGAAGAGAATTGTGGATTTGTGAGATGAAATAAGGCGAAATAGATGTAAATAAGGAGGAAAGGTGGAAAGTTACAAAGATAGAAGCATGAATAGGGAAAAACCATATGGAGGCTAAATCACGTGTGACCATTTTGGTTCAGGTTCAGACACAAATAGGGGTGGATAACATCAGGATGACAATGAACAATCGCTAGAAGGACACAAAAGCTGACGTATCAAAAATGAAGTAAGCAAATTCAAACAAACAAATACATTTTTGAGTATTACGAAGAACCTGCAAAAAAAAAGGAAAAATTGTGGACGATAGGAATAATTAATAGGATGAAAAGATATCAAAGCAAAAGAACCCTTGTGCAAAATGCTGCGAAAGTAACTCAAAGAGGTGACGAATAGTCAAATGATAAGGAAAGGCGAAATAGGAGAATATATTTGCAAGAAAGAAGAATGGCAATGAGCTGCCAGGAGATTAGAGTAGAGCAGATATTTCGATAAGAAAACAAAACGTGAAGAGCTCAACAAAATAAGGGATGGAATGTAGAATGGGAATCACTAAACCGTAGTGAAGTGGCCTTGTATTGCTCGTTTGCACTAATCCAGGAAGTGAAACCATAGAATTGAACCGCTCATCCAACATAGAAAAGTAATTAATAACTGCAAGTCGGCAAATAAATGAGCTGGTCCACCGAGGTTTAACATTATAATTACCCTCGATGACCCCGAAATCACCTCCTTCGGGCGCCTACAGGCGTTCGTGCGGATTACAAAGGTATAGAGGCGCCTGCCAACCGCCAAATACAGGACGATTGATTGTGATCCTTTCTCGCAGCACTAAACGGCTTTAACGTCGTCTACTTTTTATTTACACTTTAATTAAATACAGGAATCGGTGTGTTTACACCGAAGGGGGAGGGTGGCTGGGACGCGAAAGGCGCTGGCAAGAAATGAATACAAAGTGGGGCTTTTCTGTTTCCCTTTTTCCTGATCCTGCTAAACAGCGCACCTTTTGCTCAAACGTATCTAGGATGAGCACGCAGCGTCGATGCCGAACTCCACACAATTTATGCGGCAACTGTGTGACACGCCGTCTATGTGCGAATAGGGGTACATAAATAAGCGGGTGGGCCGGGTGGTCGGGTT
>JANSTS010008032.1:52117-63115 GCA_026546915.1 Sylvicola fuscatus | reverse complement strand
CCCCCCCCCCCCCCCCCCACCTCCCCACTTCATTAATGCTGTCCCTTTTTTGGGTCGAGAGGTGTGCTGATGTGCAATGTATATTTACTTGATGGTGCGAGGGGGTGGGACGGTTGGAGCCGCTCTAACTCGTTAAAGTACCACTTTTTCTGCATGATGGGCCAAAGCTGATGATGTTAATTCATTGATTTTTGTTAGCATGTTATTAGGATTGGAGTTTTATCAGCTTAATTTGATTCCTAATGGCGTTTTTCTGGAATTCGTTGAAATTACCTCAAGTGCAATAAAACGCCTGCATCTATGCTTCTGCAAATACTCATTTTCAAGTCTATTGCATAATCGAAGATTTAAACAGTTTTTTTTCTCCCTCTCTCTCTCTCTCTCTCTCTCTCTCTCTCTCTCTCTTCAATTTAAATCCACCCTTCCATGCAAAAGCTGTTTCAATTTGCTGTGTTCATTAAAATTCGCAGCCCTTAAGACTGAAACGACAATAATTGATGGTTAAAATCCGTTTGAGATTCATTGATGTGAATCCTCGCAATAATTAAGACTCCAGTGGATGTGTGGCGACATGCAAAACGTGTGACGAACGCTTTCAGCAATCACGACTAGAGAAACGTATAGACACGTTGCCGCAACTGTCGATAGAATGCATTCGGTATCGAATAATTAAAAGGTTTATCTCTCACTCGTTCTACCACAATAAAAAAACGAAGGATGAAAAATAAGTAAAATTCAAACCCACCCCACACCCTGTGCAACCAGAGATATTTATCGCTCTGTAACTGGCGAAAAAGGGGGTGGGGAGGGATGGGAGTGCTGGTTAAAAGCAATCAACTGGCTGAGCTTTGGGCGGCTGAGAAGATTATTCTGCAATTGGGTGCATATCCGTAAATTTTGTGTGAAACGTGCGTCGAATGAAACGCTTATTACGTCATCAGACCGAAAGCGTATTAGAAATGTAACAAAAAAAAAACGTTTTATTGCTTTTAAGTAGTCTAAGTGAAAATGTATTTCAGTGATGAACCACTTAAAATCGCTCCTTCTCGCCGGCCAGGCTTCATCCTACCTCTTCCTTAATCGCGTGCAGTTGCATGCAGTTGCAAGCAGTAAAATCCAAAACACAAAAAAGTTACTCTGTGTAATTCCCATAATGTTCGTATGCTTGAGCATTTGCTGTTAGTCGTCTTCACCTAGTGCGGCGGCTCTCACCCTTAGGATAGGGGTGGGCAAAATGTTCTATGAGTATTGAACAGCCAGTTTGTGGCAATCATCGTGGCTAGTCTCGACAGGCATGCGATGCCAATGTACAAATTCCACAGCATTTGTGTGTGCTGGTTGGTGTGTGTGTGGGAGGGGAGGGGGGAGGAGGGCTGGAATTGTGGGTGGCCGTGGCGGAAATGGGCGCTTGTCTGCGTCGGGCTGCCGGCCTATGTGTAGAGATTTATTGCAATTATTCAAAAACGACTGAAAAGCGTTGCGGCTAATTTAAGAGCAATTAATGCCTCACCCCGTCAATGTGAGTTTTTTATGTAACAAAAATAAAAAATGCTTGTGCTCTTCCGTTGAACGCTTTAGCCGACTATTTTCTAATGTTTTTTTTTTGTTTTTACTATTTTCTGCTGTTTTTAACTGTTATGAGGAGCGTGTTCTTTCCACCCAACACTTTCCTCGAGTTTCAACATTGGTTCTCACCCATTGTACATACAATTCGTTTTGTTATAAGCGCGCCTGTCGGCTGATGGTTATGTTGGCGCGACGCTGGTGCAAGGTGTGTCCTTGCAAATAAAACGTATACCCCACCCATCCCCTAACACTTTCCATTTTAAGCGAATGTTCACGTTATTAATGTTCTTTTGTTTTTTTTTTTTTGTTTTGTTGCAGTTTTCGAATAGACAACACGGATCACATAATTGACGTGAACAAAGGCAATGCCGCCTTCGAGTATGACCAGGTGCACATCATTTGTCCGTTGTATCAGGAGGGCACGTTCGATAATGAAACGGAAAAGTACATTATCTACAACGTGTCGAAGGTGGAATATGAGACATGTCGCATAACGCACGCCAATCCTAGAATTATAGCGATTTGTGACAAACCGCACAAAGTGTTGTTCTTCACAATAACATTCCGGCCATTCACACCACAGCCAGGTGGTTTGGAGTTCCTACCAGGAAATGACTACTACTTCATTTGTAAGTATTTGGTTTTCTCAATAGCACCCCCACCCACCCCACCAATAACACGCGAAATAACTTATTCTTAATGTCCTTAAAACAGCCACATCATCAAAAGATGATCTACATAGACGAATAGGTGGTCGATGTTCAACAAATAATATGAAAGTGGTGTTTAAGGTGTGTTGTGCACCAGACGCACAAAATGACACCCACAGCGGCGGCAGCAGCAGCTCATCCGGCATCCAAGATTCAAGTGAGTATCAAAGTGGCGCCACTTCGCGTTTGTGCGGGAAATTGTAATCGTTGGTTACTTGGTGTATTTGTAGGCTCTGGTGTCTCATCGAATGGCGGCTCATCATCGAACGGCGGCTCAACGGGTGTCTCCATCAACACGAACATCGACCAGAAGAATCGCATCCAGCCGTCGTCGGGCGGTCGCGGCCAGCCGCCCATGATCAACACAAGCACAAGCAACATTGTCCAAAGCACAATGGGCTGGCCCAAATGGAATCATCCGCAGAGCACGCCCGTCACGGCCACCGTGCCCGTGCAGCAGTTCTATCCCCACATGACGTCACCACGTCCAAATATCAATAGTGCCATCAACAATAATTACAGTAATTATTCGCCGTCCCATAAGCCAACTAAGAAAACGAGTAAGTCGAATGTTTTTCTTTTATCTTTAAGAAAAGTTGATTTTAAGCTTTTTCGGTTTTGTTTAAATATTGATTAATAATTGTGTTTGTGTCTATTTTTTTTTTCGTTTCTTCTGCTTTCCCTGTAGATGAGTACGACAAACATCCGAACGAGGTGGTGAAAAACGAAGAGCTGACATACAATAGCAACGCCGGCAGTCGCACGGCCACGACCAGCGCCACCATAACGTTACTGGCACTGCTGCTCGGCGTCCATCATGTGCTGGCGATGACGAATCCCGCCGCCATCAGCTGGTGTCAGCGGTAAACGGCAATAACCAACGACCACTGAACACGTATATTAACAAAAACCAACTTTTTTCTATATTTAGTAAGAAAATCCATTTATATAAAAAGAAAAACAAACAAAAAACGGGAGAAATTGATTTAAACATAACAAGAAGAAAGAAAAAAAGAAACACACACAAAAATCCGGTCCAGATTTAAGAAACGAAATTATTATTGAGGAACTATCACAGGCGATTAGCTGAAACATAATAGAAATACTAAAACAAAACAAAAAAAAAGGGAAAACATTTCGCATTTACAAGGAAAATTCAGTTAGAAATAGACGACAACAGGTGAAAAATGGGAAAATAGCTTGAACAGAGAAATAACATTAACACTGACGTATTGAACACATCTAATGAACAAAATGGAGAAATATTTAAGGACAGAAAAAAAAAAAACTTAGCAAAGTTTTCACACCCCTGTATTCATATTTTATCGGAATATAAGACTTAGCCCTATAAATTTACTAATTAAAACATACAACAAACAACAGAAAATATACATAATTAATAATTAACGTAATTATATTAAAATATACATATTTAACGAAAGATATATAATTTAACGACAGAAATTGACTATAATCGCGGGCATAAGAAACTACCACACCAAACATAATGTGCGCCCCTCCCCCCACTCTCTACACAATCGAGTCCCTATCCATACCACCCCTTCCCCCCTCTAAATTCTTGACACTCCAGAATAACTTAAGCCATTATATTTTTAATCGTCCTTGTATCGCCTAAGTTTCCTATATTTTATTAGTTGACAAAGCAACTGCTGCTACCCCTAAATCCAACCGCTATTTGTTTTAATCAACTACTTTCCTAGTAACAAAAAAAAACGTTTTTATTGATTTCAATTAAGTTCCTCATCGACCTATTTATAAAAATATTATTTAAGCGCTTTTCATTTTAAGTACATTTATTCAGTTTGTTCTGTTTTATCATTATTATTACTATTATTAAAATATTTTCAATAAAACAGTATTATTTTTAGAAGGAGTCGCAATCAAGAAATCTTTGGAAATATTTTCAAAATCTACACAAATATTGTGTTTTTTATGTCACTCACCCTCAAACCATCATCCCCCCTTCCCCCTCGAACCACAAGCCACATAGTTCGAATTTTCCTTTGTTGTACCATTTTTGAAACTAGTAATTGGTGTTGTTATTAATCGAAAAAAAAAGACTTAGTATACGTAAACAAAACAAATGTAACTTATCAATGCGTGGAAAATTGCACCCAAATGTAAAATTACCGTTGCAAAAAAAAGAAAAGAAAACAAAAACAAAGAAAATTGTTTAAACAAGCAAATTTTTAATATATTTAAACGTTCAATATATATTTAAACTCGTACCAGTTGAGCTTTGTTTCGTTTATTGAATTTAGTTGCTCTATAAAATGTGTGCCGGCCCTCCACAGCGATTTTGTTATTTACAACAAAAGAGAAAAGAAAAGAAACAACGTTGTTCTGTTTTATTTAATCAATCAAATCGAGATTAGTGGGAAATGATAAACTATAGATGAACATACAAATCGGTGATGCAGGGTGTCAAGTTTTAAAACGAAAATAGTTTTTAAAATACATAACTTAGTCGTAATATTGCTTTTCTTGTCATGGTTTCAATACAACTCACAGATTCAACTAATTATTGTAGATTCAACCCCCCCACCCCTAACACCCACACCCCTTCCCATCACACCTCCACTACGCCTCCTACCTATTTGCTTTCTATTCTTTTAAAACACATACTCAATTTTTTTTGGAGTATCAACAATTTTTTGTTTTAACATATAACAACGGCAAACATTAAAACATAATCCAATTAGTATATGTTACTTTATTTATGTCTTATAGTTAAAGTCGCATTGACAGCACCAGTCAGTTGGACTGTAAATGTTCAGTTGAACCGGTTCACTGTCAATGCAATCCATATTCATGCCATTTTTTTTCAATAAAATACAATAGCCTAATTAATAATTTAATATTTAATTTAAACACACATTTGAGTTCATATTCTCTCTCATAATCAATGCTCACACAAAACAAATAATGCACTTCTTGATGGAAATAAACTGAATAGAAAACGAAATGAAAACAGGGTCAACTACAAACTATATACTTTTTCTACCGGTAAACCGTAAGTTGTTTTTTTTAGCGCTAGCTATAATTTTCGGTTGAAAAAAACCAAACCAAACCAACGCGAACAAACATAACAACGGCCACCCATTTGCACATTCAAAAATAGGTTTCCGTAGATTTTTACTCTCCACCATTGTCGCTTCGCGGTAATTTTTTACTAATTATAGGAAATTATTTTTGTCTAACGAAATAATTAGTATTATTTGTCGCGTTTGAATTGTTTCATGTCCCTCGTAAACACAATTAACTGAAAGTCATAAATGTATAAAAAAAAATATTAATTGTGAATTGCACTGGCACCCTGATATTAGCAACAACAAAAAAAACATAAAAAAATGGAAATCTTTAAAAACATAAAAAATTACTATTGTGAAACTGTTCACACGCATAAATGTTATATTTATGTAAATAAATTGTATATTGATATGAATTAAAATGAGTAGGCAAACAACCACAAACTCACTTATTTTAAGGTTATAATTTGTAAAAAGTATTTGAGTAAAACAAAAGAGTTGAAAAATCAAATCAATTTTACAATATGACGATTAATTGTAAAAATTAAATATGATTATATTAATGATAAGCGAGCAAAATAATGAGATGACAAGAATAATGATTAAAAAAAAAGTGTTAATTAATTAATAAACTAAACATCTAAATTTAATGGAAAACAAAGTGTATATTCAGCGTAAATAAAATTTAAAAAAATGATGAAATGGTAACTCTACTAATTAATATAAACAGTAAAAATTGAATATAAAGTTATGCAAAACCAATAGTATGAGGATGAAAAACATGAGTAAAACAACCTAGCTGAAACAGATGCAAATGAATGTGTGAAATATTGTACATAAATTAACATAAACTAATATTACAACTATAGCAAACTAAAACAAAACAAAAAAACATCCTGGCCACTTGAACATGTGACCATACACCATTTAAATGTAACGGGGACTTTGATGAGGCTGAAAAAGGGGTTGTTCATTTCGGTTCCTTTTTTCGTTCAACTAAAATACGAATTTCAGATGCCTTTTACTTTTAACAAAAACCATTTAAATTCTACAAATTAAATAGTTATTTTAACGTATTTTAAACGCCTAAAACATGCACAAAACATAAAAAACATAAACTCCAGTCCTCAACGTAGCCAAACAAATAAAAACAAAAAAAGGAATAAAAAACACTTACCTACAAACAAATGCAGAACTTAAAAAAAAAAAAACAGATGCCCCACGTTTACCGCAGTCATTCCCCATCCCCTTCCTTAAAATATGAAAACAAAAAAAAAAGGAATAAAAACAAACAAACAACTAAAATGAAGAAGTTAAGTGGAAAATTGATAGGACATTTTCCTCCGCCTACTAAATTAATAAAGATAAAGAAAAAAAACATGATAAACGTTTAAATTTTACTCAAGACGAGACTGAATTGTTAATGATAATAAAACAAAAAGAAAAAAATTGTAAAATGATTTTTTTTTTTTAAACGAATAAACGTTAGGATGATGAACTTTTAATGATAATTAAGAAATAATTAAACAAAAACATAAATTAATAAATTAAAAGAAAAAAATTGCCTGTAAGAAACACTGAATGGAGTGTAATTAGAGGGTTGTTTTTTTTTAACGGAGTTTGGCAGCTCTTTAGTGGGTTGGGGTAGGCTCTAAAAAAACTTTATGTATGTTACAACAAGTTTCTCCATTTTGTTTGACAACAAATTTTACATACAGACACACACACACACACACAGACACACTTGACCATATTAACAAGTTTCTGTTTAAAATTAAGTTCTCCTAATATTTTAAACGCCATGAATTTAAAGACACGTCGACGGACATAATCAACCAAGAATTGAATGATTATTTTTAAGAAAGAAACAAAAAACAGAAATCATGTGTAATTAAATGTTATTTAAAAGAAATTGTGCTAATTAAACGACGAATGGTGGTGTAAAGAAAGAGGAAAACATAAACAAACAAACACTAAATGCACGCTGGTAAAAAAAAGTGAAAGTAATAAGCAAATATGAAGTGAGATATAATGAAAAACAATTTGTATAGACCTAAATGTAGTAAACAATAAATATTGATTAAAACAATATTGATATACTTATTCATAATAAATACACATATTATTATAATTGATCCGTGCATGACAACGTGAAGCATTCTACATACATGGACAAGCAAGTAAATGGAAGAAGAAAAAAACACTCATTTATATATATAAATTTAAATAAATAAATGATAACAAGTAAAAAAGAAAAAAACTGTGTCGATATATATTTAGAAATTTAGATTAATTAATTAAATTATTGATTATTGATTGGTTACTTGAAGTGAATGATAAAAAGACAGAGAGAGAGAGATAGAGAGAGGGAATAATGAATAAAAAAATTATGCCAGTTTAAGAGGCATTCATCCTTTTTACATAAAACACGCATTAAACAGAGAAAAAACACACAAAACACACACACACACACACACACACACGATCAACAATATACTACACTCATCATTCACACGTTATTTTTTTTATTGTATATCAAATATAACGAATAGGGAGAATAGTTTTTAAGTAAAACAAAACAAGTAAATAAAATAAATGAAGCATAAAAATATGTCGAGAATATATGTATGTAAAATGTTTTCCAAAAAAAATGAAATGAATGTAAAACAAACTTTAAAGCATATTATAAACGATATTGTTTCCACTGAATTTTAAAGATTTAATCTGATGAAAGTAAACTAATTGAATGTATAAAAAACAAAAAATGAGAAAAATAAATATAAATTAAAAGTATAATGGACTAACAGCCCTGGCGATGATAATAAATGTTAAAAAAAAGGAAAAAAAACCTATGCAAACGTATGTTTGTGTGTGTGGAATGAGATGATTGCAAATTCGTTTTGTTGTAAAATCTCTTAAGTTTGAAACAGAATTCAAAAGGGATCAAACGAACGATTGTCGTTTGTTTGATCTCGTTTTATTTGTTTGAAACAGCTCTTAAACTTCTACTGTTGATTGTTTTGATTTTGTTTCGGCGCTTTGGGTGGCCCCATTCGCCACAAGTCTTGTCATTTGGTTCTTTGCATAACGAATCTTTAGCGATAATTCAATAAGAAAACAATACAAGTCAATCATTTGCTGCTCCACATTAATAATTTACAGTTAAAACAACAAACAAAACCAACAACACTTAAATACATTTAAAATTAAAGTTAAAACAGAAAAAAAAAACAAAAAAAAAAGTAACGATATAATAAAGAAAACACACAGCAAATAAGAAGATGAATGAATTAATACACACAGAAAGTAATCATAATTAATTAACACGTCAAAATACAAAGTAAATACAATTTTTTCTTTATTTAACAAACTACAATAGCCCAATACATATTTAAATTTAATTACAATAGCCATATTAAACTAGATTACACACGCATATTTCGTTTTGTCTGGTTAACTGATATTATTCAATAGACTTCACAAATTGACATGTTTCAAACGTTTTTTCAATAGCGAAATGCACTGAGAGAGAGTGTGAAGGATTCTTGCATCTGCAGTGATTTAATTTGGTCCAAATGCATGTTGCCATATGAGTAAGATTGTGCTAATTTTCATTTGTTCTAAAAATTTCTTTTATTGTTCTTTCTAATGAAGAAATTTACATAAAAATTTAGTACAATTTTAACAGCTAATTAACATCAGAATGACTGCCAATTATTGTCTGCCTAAATGTTTAACGTATTTATGTAATTGATGTTGAGATTTGGTGGAGCGCATTCAATTTTATTTAATGTTTTTTGAATTCTTTTTTTTTTTTGTAATTATTTTTCGTTAAAAATTGTAATTTGTTTTTGGATTATACTTTGGTTGTTGCTTTTTTTTTTGTTCACTGGAACAAGAATAATAGACACAAATATGATTTCGTTTGTTCGTAATATTCTCTCTGTTTTGAGGAGTTTTTGGGTCCAAATCTGTTATTCGAATTTCTTGTAAATATTTTATTCATTAAAGAAAATGAAAAGAAAAAAAACGAAACAAACGAGACGAGGGAAAAGTGATGAAGAGCGACATTTAAAAAATGCAAAGTAAAGTTAAAGCAAAACACAAGGAAACAGAAAACAATTAGCGAACGCGCTACTATTTATTAAACAAAAGATTGGCAATGCAGAATGAAGAAGGCTAATTTTGGAAGAAAACGAAAAATTGACAAATTGAAGAAAAAAAATAATGGAAAAGAAAAAGAAAACAAATAAACGTAACGTGTACTTATTTAAAATAAATGCGATCAAGTATAAGATTTAAGTGGAATGAAGTGGTCTGTTTAGTAAATTTAATTTGTATTTAACTATTAATATAATTTTAAGTACATTTATTACACATTTTAGTTGTATTATTTACCTTCTTAATTTATGATGATTAATTATTATTATTTACCGTTTGAGCAACTATAAACACGTAGATCGAATAAACAGTGAGAGAAGAAAACTATGAATAAGACGATTGAATATTCAATAAAAGTATGGAATGAAAGAAAGAAGCGAACTTTTTCAAACAAGCAAAAGACTTAAACTGTTTGTTCAGAAACATCTTGGAGAAATTTTGACGAAACAAAAACAACAACAAAAAACAATTGAAATAAAGCAACAACAACAACAACAAAAAACGCGATAAAATTAAATTGATTCACACGATTATACAAAAACAAAACACATAAAATTACACTGAAATACTTACATATTTACACGAAAGCGAGAAGTCATTCAAAACAACACACGTTGAGAGCGAATCAAGACGATTCCGTATAATTAGTGAATTATATATTATACACGCCGAAGTTAGTTGGGAAGATGGAGGGATGTCAAGGTTGAATTGGGTGCTGCCGAAAATGGCGCACATTCAACCAGCTAACCATGATACGAAAAAGTCAAATATGGAAGAAAGTGAGTAGTTAAGTAACAATCAGTCAAGAAGTTTGTATACATATTTTTCTCGAGAAAATAATAATAATAATAAAAAATGAACACAACCGTCTTTTGTCATTCCATGTTGCAGGGTATTTAAGTTTCAGTTTTCTTATAGAACAACGTTTTCTGACATTTTGAGATGCTAGCTCCATCTATTTGCTGTTAGACGAAGCTTTAGCCAAGACCCACTCAAACAGGATGACAACAACATATTTGCGAAATTATTGTAGCTAAGACAACTGTTTGAGTCTAAGACCATCTCCAGCTGCTGCCACCTGTTGGTGAATTTTTTCAGACCGACTAGCCACTGGTTCTGCTTGCCTGGTAAAAATCACAACTTTAGCAAATTTCACCAAAATTATCACTTCAACGTTTTTCTACACCACTTTTGATTGTTTGTGATAAAATGTGCATCGGCATGCATTTTCCCTTCATTTTCTTGGGCACTTTATGATGCACTTTTTCAAACTTACATATTCTTTTTTTTTAAAGAACTTTGAAGTCCTGAAAAGGACTGTTTTTTTTGTGGGGTGGTTAACTGAAAAAAAAGATAACTGTAAAAGTACCGTTAAAAAAAAAATTACAACGGTTGTTGAAATAACAAAAAAATAAAACGTTATTTTACCGTTATTTAAAAAAAAAGGTAAAATACTGTTATTTTTACAGTTATTTTTACTGTTATTTTTACAGTTATTTTTACTGTTATTT
>JANSTS010008032.1:0-52017 GCA_026546915.1 Sylvicola fuscatus | reverse complement strand
TACTGTTATTTTTACAGTTATTTTTACTGTTATTTTTACAGTTATTTTTACAGTTATTTTTACTGTTACTTTTACAGTTATTTTTACTGTTATTTTTACTGTTATTTTTACAGTTATTTTTTACAGTTTCTTTTACAGTTATTTTTACTGTTACTTTTACAGTTGTTTTTACCGTATTTTTTTTTTATGTTAGCCACAACCACTTCGGAGGCGTGGCTTATAAGGGCTCGCCCATTTTGTGGGCGTGGCTTGTTATGGACACGCCCATTTTGTGGGTCACGAAAACGACTTCTAATCCTAGTTTCAGGACAATCCTCGAACTGGGATTAGGAGTCGTACTCCTGGGAGTGCCATCCCAATTCACAGACTCAGTCCACGTCCAAGGATTGACCTTAGTCCTCCAGATACCATATCTGGGACGAGAACTGAGCCTCCTACTCCTGACCTCGATTTCCAATCCCAATTCCTGAACAGAGACTAATACCATCAGTCTCAATCCAGGAACTGAGATTAGAAATCCCAGGCCAGAGAGTCTCATCCCCACCACCACCAAACCCAGCTTAAATCCTTGAACTTGGACTGAGTCCCCCAGCCCAAATCCCAGGACTCAAACTGAGCCCCAGAGCTCCTAGACGTCTTACCCCCACACAGTCTGGAGCCCGACTGCAACATTTTTCTAATTACAACTCGTATTTATAGCCTCATAGCAGCTCTTTACGAGTTCCAAAAATAGAAAACATCTGAAAAAAAATCAAACAGAAAAAGCCAGAATGAAAGTGTCGCTAGACCTTAATTTACGCCTTTCTGAGGTCCCAAACAAACAAATAAAACGCTTCTTTTGTATAATTTGGCTAACTTATTCATATACAATTCATAATACAATTCATTAACAGTAAATATAGAATTTATAAAGACAAAAACAACGTGTGTGTATAATATTCTGAGAAAACTGTTTCATTCTTTCTTATTCTCCATCTTTCATTCAATTTTTTTTTTTTTAGATTTCTTATTTGTATATCACAATTAAAATTAAAAATTCCATTTTAATAACAACAAAAAAGCATTATACAAAATGCGGCGACATTGAGTAATAGCTTACTTGCAAAATATACATATTATATCAGTAGTGTTTATATATATATAAGTCAAAAAAAAAAGAAGATTTCAGTTGAAGGATACCCATCATCTCAGCGTATCTAGGCAGACGTTTATCAGAGGTCCTTCCACAGAAAATACAGGCTAGGCGCCAACATATGACTTTCAATAAAAATATAACATTAGCAGGGTATAAAAATCCATAGCGCTTCTCTCCTCTCTCTCTCTCTCTATCTATCTATGTCTTGTCGCGATCACTGCTCAGTGACCGATCCAGTGAGTTTTGTAGCATAAATATGAGCGACCTGCAATGCCAATGAAACAAAACATAAATTAGAAACACTCAGCATCTCTCAAGGATGAAAGGATCAAAATAATTTACCTTATAAATAAACTCGTACTGGTCCCTTGTGCGTACTGAGCTGGCTCGACCTCTTCGAACGTAGTAGACAATCTGTGGTATATCAACGGAGCGAGTGGGCTGCTCAAGCGCCCTGATCGCAATGTCACAAGCAATTATGGTTCCGGTTCGACCCGTTCCCGGTGAACAATGAACTGTCAAAGGTCTGAAACCGATTTTTTAAGTAAACAACTACAAAAATATGATGGTCCGAACTTACCCCTGTTCACCGCGAGGTAACGACTTCATCTTCTCGACGCCACCGTTAGCGGCCGCCTCACTCTCACCATCTTGCTCATCCGTCTGTTCGGGCAGTGCCATCTTCAGATAGCTGCGAGCCTCCAACAGCATCGCAATCACACTTGTCTCGTCTGTCGGCACACCGGCGTCCGGCCACTGGTACCAGATGTGCGTTATTTCACGCCATGTCTTTGTCACCGTGTTCTTCAAATGTACTATTGTGACGGCGTACTTTTCTTTGACCTCGCGACTCTTCATCACCACCTGATAGTCACCGTGATTGATGTGATTGTCCAGCACCAGCGATTGTGGCAGGTACTCGGCACACTTTTCGACGCCGTTCTCCTCTAGGTCAGTGGCCATGATGATGACGCGTGAGTTCTGCTCCCATATCATTCGCCAAAAGTCTGTTATTGTGTTGTCCAGCGGCGCCTGACAGGCAATGTAGTAGTTGCCCTTGTCTTTAGGACCCTGTGGACAGATTTAGGCAAACCGTCAGCTACTGACAGATCTTACGAGAATTTTTCAAGACTTACCTTGACGTAGTTGCCGTTGATGTACTCAGTCTTTTCGTCGCCGTTCAAGTTCTTGAGGAAGACACGCGTTTCCGGCAGCGGTACAACGTTCGCGTAACGATTTTTGTCTTCACAGCCGACTGGCACCTCGTCGACACGCGCCAACACTTGCGGCAGCTCCTTGAATTCCTCGTAGATGCCATTTTTGTTCTTGATAAATTCGGACAACGTCTGTATGGTGAGCAGATGATTCTTGAGGGCAGGATCATCGAACGCCATGTTGCCGTACGTGCGTTTCGATGTTCGTAGAACGCCCTTGCGACGAACGCTGTTGTACACGGATATGTTGTCCAAACTGTAGGCGTCCAGACTGACTGGTCGACATCGTTGGCCATAGCTGATTTGCTTCTGACGTTTGCGCATCACGAATAGGAAACCCACCAGTAAGATGAGCGCCACGACGCCCACGGTGCTCACCGTTATGGCGACAATGGCATTTACATCGAGACCCTCGTCACTGGCAGGTGGTTCCTCTTTGGTATCTGAGACAATCGGCAGACTGGTAGTAGTCAGAAGACTCTCTGTCGTAGCTGCTGCGGCATCAACTTGTGATTCCAACTTGCCAGATGGCTTCTTGTATGTGGTGAGTAGGGCTGCCGTTGTGGCGCCAGCGGTGGTGGTTTCCTGTTGAGGGATGGTTGTCGTTATCGCTTCAGTTGTCGTCGTTGTCGTGGATGTCGTTTCAGTGGTGCTAGACGTTGTGGTGGTGGCTGGAGTTGTTGACGATGACGTGCTCATCGTTGGTGAAGTAATCTCGACGACCTCCTCTTCAGATGATGTTGTTTTAATTGCAGCATTTCTACTGGTTTCCGTTGTTAGTTCTTCTTTGTGCAGTTCCTTTAACGACAACGTTGAATTTTCCACAGAACTGCTCTCAATTGAAGTGTCTGGCGTTGTGTCAGTAGACAAAAGACGATTGATAAACGTTGTCGTCAGTGGATCCATCTTTGTAGTGCTGGTCGTTTCGACGGGAGTCGTTGTCTGGATTTGCTTTACAGTTGTCGTCAGTATTGTCTCAGTGGTAGAAGGTTGGTGGGTTGTCTTCGCCACGGGAATTATCTCACTGTAAGTAGTTGTCTCGAAATCCTTGTTTGTAGTTTCCATCTTGTCTGTAAAGTCCTCTGTTGTTTCATCAATGAAAAGCGTTGTAGTTTCTGCGTCGTCAAAAAAGTCAGAAACTGTCGTCTTGTCCATCGATTCCATTGTTGTCGTCTGCAAACTTTCCGTGGTAGTAATGTCCACGATTCTCGACGAAACGGATGCTGTGGTAGTCTTGACGCTTGGTGTCGCCGTCGAATTCTGTTGAATTGCCATAAACACGTCCTTTCCCTTTTCGTTGCCATCATCGTCCGTAGGCAGCGTATTCCGATCGACCTCAGTCAATCCAGCGATACCTGTGCTGCTCGAATCCAATGGAATGCTATCGAGAATCTTCTGGTTCTTGGTGGCATTCTGTGGCGGCACCTCAAAGTCGGCCGAATCAAAATCCGCCATTTCATCGATTTTGTTTTTCTCACCGTGCTCATGGCGATCCGTCGGCGATCGCGGCTGTCCATCAATTTGGTTGTCGTTGATTTGGTGCGGCACCAACTCTGGTGTCGACGCGTTGATGGCAATGGGCGGATGGGCCGTCACCAGAATCGAAATCATCTGATTCTCCTCGATGTTCTGATCGCTGGGCACTTCAATAGCGGACGCCTCCTCGTGCTGATGCGTCACAGCGTCATTGTGTGTCAAACTATCGTAAGAAACGGAATCTTTATTCTTCCTGATTTCACTATAGTCAGCCAGATTCTTGGCCACCACGGTGCCATCGTCATTGGTCACATTTGTTATGTTATAGCCGTACGCATTCTTCATGCTGGCCAGCGCCCAAACGGCCGCCGTATTCGGCAGCGGTACGCGCATCTCGCTGTGCGGATCCTGCAGGTACTTGGCACGTTTCTCCGAAGTACCGGCGATCACCGCCTCAGCCGTGTGATTAGTGGCATTTCGAATTTCGTTAGTGTTAACGTCATAGCTAAGATTTTCAAGCTCACTCAACACCACCAGGGATGAAGAGTTACGCTCGTCGGTTGTGTTAGTGGTGATATTGTCAGTTAGGGTTGGCACCGATGGGACACTGTCATGCAATTTGCGGCCGCTATCGTCGGCCAAAGAATACGATTTCGGTGCATCGTCGAATATCACGTCGTTGTCGTCGTTGTTCGACGAACGTACAGCCGCCATCGTCTTCGGACTGGGCGTGCTAATGTTAATTTCTTCGAAGAAACGCTGATCATTGCCGACGGCTAACGGATGCAGGCCATCGTCGGGCGTGTAGTCGGACCGGGCAGACTTAAAGCCTGTTTCGTTGCCGATTTTATAATCTGACGTGTATCTGGTGACGACGTTTTGTGACAATTAGATGAGAGAGTTATTAACAAAATGCAAGATGATCGGGAAAACATTAACAGATTAGATTGAAGGAAGATTCATGCAATCAGTAGAATTGTTAAGTACCTGTCTAGATCGAATCGGGGATACTCAGTTGTGGCTACAACAATTGGATCCTTAAATTCGTTGGCGTCGGTTTCGTTGTCGTCATGCGCCACACCCTCCTCGTAATCAGTCATTGCATCTTTATGGGATTTCTCGTCCAACTTTTCGGCCATCTTCGAGGCAACAACTTCTTCCACCTTAGTCGTGTTGTTATGGACTGCCCTACTGCCACTTATGGTAACCGCCGATGTTGTCGTCGAACTGATTTTCGGAAGCTCTGTGGTCGTGGCATTTATTTGATTGTCACTAATGCCTCTCCTATGGATCACATGACAGTCACCGATCAGGCCCTGGGATGTCATCATCCAGAGCATCAGACAGCAATGCAACAGACGAGTCATTTTGTGTATTGTCTTGGTTGTTCTATGATGAAGCAATCATTCAGGCACAATTCAGGTCGATCGATCTGTAACTAGAAGCGTCATCATTAGTTAAAAGTCATCCATGCAAATTGTAAGTAGAATTGTCGATAGCTGCATTGACGTCACAGACGCACGTTTCTTTACGCTGCAAGTTGATAAACAACTTAAGGTTTTGTCCCAAACAAAGCGCTTTTTATTGTGTAACTACGACGAAGTTTTATTAAATTATACCGTCAAGGTCAATAGTTGATATTCATCTTTTATATGCGCGCCTTTCTTTGTCAATTTCATTTCAAGTGACATACTCCCCGTCCAGTCGCCTCCTGGCATCACTTTGCCAGCCAGTTTTGTATCGTAAACAAACAACGTCTCATCCAATTATTCAGATATTTCACTGGCCAACTGGACAATATCATCAGTTAACTTGTGATCTCCATACAGAGATTGAATTTGTCTTATAATTAAATGTTGTCTGTGGGGGGGCAAGATTATACTGAGACTTTGTGGTTAGAATTCTCAGAAAAGCTGTAAAGTTTACGGATATTCAGGTATAAGGAATTCACGCGACTGTTGGCAACGTATTTTATGCTAATTTTACTTCTAATGATAAAGTCAAGGTGTTGAGTAGCGACTTTTGCCATTCACCTTTGCTTGGTGACTTTGGACTGAGAAAGTGAGGTCACAATTTCTTGGAACACACAAACGAATTGATAAGATGCTATTTTTGATTCGAGGTTGAATATCTTCAAATGCATTCTACTCCAATTCAACAAAAAATTTATTTATTGCTTCTTATATCTTATGATCATAACTGTTTATTCAAATCATTTATTGTCTTAAGATGCTCATCAATTGAACAAAATAGTCTTCAAGCAATTTGGTCTAAGAATATTAAATGAAGATATTCTGCGTTCGAAGTAAGAATTGTAAAATGTCAACGCTCAACAAATCAATAAAATACTTTCTTTAATCTAATCTTTAACTAAAGTTGCAGCGAAAATTCCAAACTTGTAGTCCCGATTCAGAGGCTTCCCTTAAAACAACATCACCTTGTCAGTTCAACAATTAAGACGATCGCCTTATATACAAATAAGCTCTTCGATGCACCCAACATGGTCATCTAGGTTGAAGCGCGCCAGTTCCAGTCGCCACCGCTCGCAACAATGTCGTCTTATCGTGACAAAGTCGCGTGATCTATTTTGTAACGTCTTAATTGTAAAGAAAACGCACATTCCCAGTGCCGCTTAGTTCGCAGAGAAAGTGATTTGCTAACATCGGCATTCCGATATCCGGCACACGCA
Source organism: Sylvicola fuscatus (assembly GCA_026546915.1). Classification (NCBI taxonomy): domain Eukaryota; kingdom Metazoa; phylum Arthropoda; class Insecta; order Diptera; family Anisopodidae; genus Sylvicola; species Sylvicola fuscatus. The sequence continues at coordinate 45,503 of JANSTS010008032.1, read as the reverse complement.
TCACTGGAGGAAATGAAAACAGAAACGCAGTGCGGCTGGTATTTGGTTGATACCGATGGCTACAGTCGTTCCCAATTTTAGGCCAGATGATGTTGCAAACGCGGACGTTCATTGAAATGCACTAATCTCTGTTTGTTTGGGAATTCCCGCATTGGGATTAGGTTGGTATCGTTAATTGGCGGCCATGTGGTCAGTTGGATGGTGATTATGTTCTTGTGGGCGGTTCCAATAAGGCGATCGCAAAATTTGGTGATGCGGTTGACGACCGCGATCTGACCGCACCAATTGGATGTAGATGAAGATATTTTAGACAAGAAACTCGTTTAATATGCATGGATATTTTAATAAGATGTTCAACCATCTTAATGTCAAAACTTAAAAGAATATCAAAAGACACGTGTTAAAGGAAAAGGAGACACAACTTTAGCAGCCTCATATAGAACAAATCAAAGACACATTAACAATTGAAACAATAGAACATTGAATTCCCGCGTATAAATAGCGAGCTTTGTGCGTCTTAGGTGATTCTTGAAGCTAAGACGTAACTTGTCAATATCTTGCAGAAAATCTCTCAAGCACCAACCATCCGTCGATGCATGAAAGCGAAAACAATGAATAGCCGCAATTTCGGTCGCCACTTAAGACTCATTGTCTTCACACATTCGCATGCGACGCGACGTGTGGTAATTCGTCAAATTAAACATCTTAAAGAACAATGTAAGAGAGACGCTTCAAGTACCTACAAGGCAGAAACCGGACGTTTTGGCGGCACACCTACGGCCAGGTAGTTCACTCTAATCATTGTGCCAAAAGTAAACACACTAAAATTATGTGCCAAACAACAAAACTTGTTTTTTTCTTGTTACATAATCTTAAACATGCGTCTTTTGTAGAAACTATGCTCGTACGGCTGGATGGTTGACGCGATTAAACGCTACTTTGCAGTGAAAGTCAAATCGGAAACGAAATTGCTAAATAATTGCTGGAACAACCGGAAAAAACGTTGCAGCGCTTCTTAAGTTTTCAAGCCATCACCAGCTGATCTTAGCAGCAATTAAGGTGGCTAAGACAACTTCTATAAGAAATCGACACAAGCATTCTGAATTAATTATATAGAGCCGTTGCTGCTTACTTAGCAAACAATAAACAATCAGCATGGAACCAGCTTCGCTTGTTAGCCATGCGATGCTCTTAATCGCTATTGACTTAATTTAGGCTAATTTCAGCACATAAAGATCATCGTTAATACTTATGTTGTACATTAAAGTAAACATTTGAACGATAAATGTGTTTTTAATCGTTCCACTACGAAGAACTTGAGCTAATGGCATTTTGTCTTACTCTTTTTAGCATAAGAAAACCATTAATGTTGTTATCAAATGTCGCTGGTTCATAATTTCCATTTAATATGTTCTAATTACTTATTGACTTTGAATAGTTATTAAGATTGAAATGTATTTCTTGCAAGAATGTTGACTGCTGATTATAATAAAAGTACGATTAAGTTTCGAATTCTTTCAAGATTTTGCAGATAAAGTCAAGATTATAAATTACAAATCGAATCTCTATAAAAAAACGGATATTGGAAACAAATTCCTGTATTTCCGAAACTGATAAATTGAGCAATTGATCTTATTTCATGCGATCTTAACGAAACTCATGTGTTACTCATACTCAACGGTGGATTTCATGAATGGAGATCCACCAAATTAAGCTCAAGATCATGATGATCAAATGCATCAGTTTTTTTTGTCGCCTCCAAATTTAAAAATCCTAATTTTTAGTCAAGAATTGTGTTTTTATTTTTAGTTGGCTAAATAAAAACTTGTTTACAACTTTCAATTTTGCATCCAAGGTTAAGACTTTCAGCTGCTAATTGCCATTTAGACACGATCAAATCTAGAAATCTGCCACAATAAAGAAAAAACCGTTCACGGTGCAAAATTACCTAAAAACATAAAGCACGAAATTAAACAATATCCAATTCCAGTTTACAGTCGTAATGTTATTGACCTGATGCTTTTTTGTTATGAAAAATAAAAAAACTTAAAAATGTTTTTATTTCCACTTTAATGACAATAACAACAACAAAAAAGACGTGAATTGTCTACGCTTGCGAAAACAACAATATAATTGCAGTATGCCACACATGAGCTCTTTGCTCATTGCTCATATGTCAGCACGATGCTCGTCGCCTATTAAATTGTAATCAAATTTCAACAGTGAGCGAGAGAGAGAGAGGGAAAGAGATAGAGAGAGAGACAGAGAATATGAGTAACATATACCAATTTGAACTTTCTCAATGCATATATGTAAAGTTGGTGGTTACAAATCGCGTCTTTTGTTGGCAAATTGTCGGTTTGACTGTACCGAAATTTAATGAATTTGGCGGAAAAAATTGCAAACAGTGAAACAGTGAACTTTGCTGAAAATGTTTGGCGGTACAGGTAAAAAGGGTCGGTGGGGCGGTGGGGCGATCGCTTGATTGTGGGTTGAGCTTTTTGTTGTCGCGATAAAACAATCAATATAATGATAGGAAAAGTTAATTCCGACGATAAATGAGTCATTTAGGAAATGCCAACGCTTTCTTGTGATTTGATGTATAAGTCACGCAAAGATTTGCGTGAAAGATTACACGAAAGAAGTTTTAGAATGTTTTTGTTTTTTTTTTGTCTCGATGGAATTATTAGGCCATCTTATCAATCAAAACAAACAAAACGTTAAGAAAACCGATAACTACAGGTAAATCAATGGAATTTAAAGCAACAAGAAACATTTCGCGTTTCTTTAAGATGTTTAAAACTGATTCGCCACCTTAGATTCATTTAAGTACCATCTTAATAGCTTCACTGTTCCCCCATAAGTCAGTCGAACGCAAATTAAATCGGTCACTGCATCAAGATGATGTTGAAGATGGAGAGTCTGATTTGATAAATGCCATACAAAAAAAAAACATATCTTAAGATTAAGAACCTCTAAATACGAGTACAGTATTCCCCAAAACGAAAACAATAAATTGTGGCAGCTTGCGGAAACAAATGGCATTTAATTGGTTTCGGCATTTACCTCTATTAATATTTTTCTGGTTGGATTTCTATTTTGCATCTATACAGGTAAACAATCTTCGTCTTTGTGAGCCTATTCGTCTTGTGTGGATTTATTGTAGCAAATGGAAGCTGCCGGCTGCGGCTGTGCTATAGCGGATAAATGTTGGCGCAAATCTTATGTATGCATGAGTCATGCCATGGTACAGTTACACGATCTCGTTCAGCAGCTAAGACGCTCTTGATATATAATAGCTTATTGTACCATAATGTTTGTTTAGCGATGCCATAAAATCCATCACTTTTGGCTGCGTTTTTTTTTGTGATAATTGCATTGAAAAGGCGCAGTCTTAAGGCGCCAATTGTGGCGAGAATGTATTCTTGTGGTGAAAGTAACTTGGCTGGTGAATTACTGGAACTATTTTCATTAAGACATTATTTTGGAGCGTTTCTTGTTATTGAATTTCGCCGAACAGCTAAGACGTTCATTAGCTTCACTAGTGTTTCGCTGTTTTGGTAATTTTCATTATGGCAACAAGTTTTTATTTAAAACAAAAAAACATTTTCAAATTGTTCTAAACTAAAGAATTACCAAATCTTGAATGGCTTTTCGTGGTGGCCTAAATGCTAGCGTTTCTTCTGTAATATTTGCAATATCACGATCAACTGCAGCATGCACTTTAGTTTCACAATATCGCTTCAAATGCACATATCCGACGGCAAGTCGATATATTTGTGGGGGCAATTACATTTGGTTCGACATAATGGAATATGTTTCACGTTGGCAGCTTCTTTAGCTGGCTGTCAGCTGTCTTAGTGCTTTAAATGTGTAACGGCTTGCGAATTCTCAAGATTAAGTAACACTTAGATGACTTAACCGAACGTGTGACAATTAGATAGTCGACGAGTTGTGTTGCAGAAACATTTAACAAAAGAGTTGATGTGCCAAAGCGACGACATGCCTTTGTTGTCTTAATTAATTAAGTAACAACGTCTTTAAGAAACTTTTCTTAAGCTAATACTAAACATAATTGTCATGGAACAGAATTAAAATGTTTCAGGAAGATTTTATATTACAGTGAAGCTGTTTCCCGAGCCCAAAAAGTAATGACACGGTTTTAGTTAAATTTCATTCATTTTGAGGTTGTTTTCTTAGCTCTTGTGTTCCATATTCGTTTATGCATCTTAATTTACCGTCTTGTTGCAGCGAGAATCGTCTTTCAAAAATTAGCTAGTTGTGACATTGAAAATCATGTTATGTATACTTTTTTTTTACTATGTGCAAACATCTGTTTATGTGCTTCGAATTTTGTTGGTAAACTGCAATTACTGTGATTAACTGTTGACTCATTTCATGTATGTTTGAGTGAATTTTTCTCAAGACAGCATATGGCAATGTGAATATGAGTCAAACATTTTCAAGCAAATCAGTAAAATATAGCGTTTTCTTAAGGAAAACAACAAGTGTTAAAGAGCCGTAATCATAAATTTAAAGATTAGGAATCATGTAAGAAAACTCAAGCAAATGAACGCCAACAAAAAAATTGTATAAGAAATTAGTCCACATTTAATCGTTTGCTGAAAATGGAAACATAAGACCCACAAAATTGCATCACAAGACTTCTTGCACCTCCAAGCCACCACCAAATACATGTAAGTGAAAGTGACGCGTTTGCAATACTAAGAAGCCAGCCACAATGCAGTTACCATTTACAGTTTTATTGATTTCAATGGAATAGAGTTTAAAACTTACTTATGTACAAAACTAAATACAATTCACTGCACCCACTTTAATGTTGCAATGATTCATTTATTTATAGTTCATGTATCGACTTACAAGTACTTATTGTCTATTTATACGGCGAAGGTAAAACTGAACTCGATGTCCTTCCCTCGACTCTTGACTTTTGCTGCCTCCCCTATATCCCTCCTCCCCCTCCTTTCCACGTTGCCCCCTCCCCCTCAACATCGAGTGAGCATAAACGTGTAATTTACCTGCAAGCTGATTTCTATTTGTATAACGATTCGTCGGAACTTTGTATACCGAATCTTAATTTCAACGTACATTTAGACTTGCCTCGTCAAGGTCAAGTGTTGCCGATGCTTTTGACGCACTCACAAAGGTGTTGGTGCAGGCACAATCGAAACACTCCAAAGGTGCTTTAATCACGTCAGCGTTATTAACTTAATTAAAACCCATTTGCTGTGTATTCATTTGAAGATGTGATGGTGTTTCATTGGAGATGCCAATACTGTCTTGAGATGTATTTAAGATGTCGAATTTTGGTGGAAGCTGTTGAGTTAAGTCGCAAAGGAACTAATTATTTAATTATAGTTGGATTTATTTATTTCTGTATGATTTTCGGTTCGTCTTATCAACGTTCTTAAGACATCAAAGTGATGTTCTTATTGTTATTGAGACATTAATACAATGCACAATGATTTTGTGTCTTTCTTTGAATTTCTCGAAGTGTCAAGAACAATATAAATCGACTTCAGACAGAAATAGCAATGCGATTTAAAGACTGGCCATCGTCTTATGTTGTTTACAATTTAAATATCCGAAAATAGAAGAACGTGATTAAAGTATTTACATTTTATCTGACGAAAATGAACCAAATACTCTTGGAGTTGGCGACTGAAAAACGCCTTAAAGAAAGCTACCGATCTTGTTTAGAAACGTCGTTAAATTGATTTCAGGAAATTGATACACAAAACCGTCTTAATCCCACCATTCCGGTTACAGAATCCGATCTGAATCTAGCAGCTTCCATTGCAATCATCTTACAATTCTTCACACGTACCGTAAGAGAACCGGCGCTGCCACACGTGTGTGGGACTCGCTCTCTCTCTCGCTCTCGCTCTCGCTCTCTCTCTCTCTCTCTCTCTCTCTCTCCAACTCATCTGCATACTGGGCATCTCAATATACGCGGAAATTGCGGCACACAGCATCGGGCCGCGCGCACATAACAACATACGCGACGGAATAAGTGAAACGCGTGCACGCCGCGACACACATTCGGACCACCATATTAGGACGGCGAGTTGCTCCACTGCGCGATATATCGCCACACAACTGCACCGCGACGCCGCGCCATTTCACCAGCCATTTAATCGCTGTTACATATCACTTGGAACTAAGCCGTGCAGATTACAGCGGCCTGGCCTGGCGTCAACAATCGCGTCCACATCTGCAAGAGAGTGGCGCGCGCAGTGAAAACGGCGCGATATTTAATCTGTACCGAATTGCAGTTGTTGTGATCAATCAATTGCAGCTGGCCTGGTGCATGGCCTGGTGCATGGCGATTCTATGGCCGGAAGTGTGCGACAAATTGGAAGTAGCGCTTCTGCAGTACTGAGTACTGGCTGAATGCGCCAATTGGTATCGGAACATTTGTGGGGAAAAGAGAAAACTGATTAAGCTAATCCGATTAATTATATTTGCTGACTTGTTTGTTTGTTTGTTTGTTTGTTTGTTTTTTTAGTTCAGGTCGATGGCTTGTAGAAAATAAATGAACGTCTTGACAAATGCATGTGCATTCGATGTTGAATTGCATGGTCATGAGGAGTGAAATGTGCTGCAAGTTTGTTGCAACTGGACAGCGTCACGTTTCTTTGTAAATTATATATTTTTCGCTCAAGATTTATGAGAAGAACTTGACTATAAGAAACGACTTTTTTAACCAACTATTCAATTACAAACAAAAACAAACAAACAAACAAAACATGGCAGGGGCAGAAAGAAAGTTTTGGATTTTAATGTCTTAACAAGAACAGGCTTCAGATTGAATTTTTAACATCATGACCTTGAAACGTTGAATGAAGATTCGAATGTGTTTACCACTAAAGACCAATTTTTAAGATATGAAATTTTAAAATTTTAGACCTTGAACAAACTGAGTTAACACCACAACAACAAAAAAAACACCGATTTGACCTTGAAATAATTAGAATAAACTTTTGCGAAAATCCCAGGTATTCTCCAAAAATCGTCTTCCAGGAATAACCAAATCAAAGAGAAACCTGTCTGAGTCACTTGTCTGAGACCTGCTATTGCTCCATAGATTCGACGACAGCTGATAACTGTGATAAGACGGAGAAGCTCCAGCCTTCACAGAAGTGCCTATGTGGCAATTGGAGAATGTAAGATTATGCCGCAATGAAAATTCCATTGCAGCCATTAGTTCTGCCCAAAGTCGATATCTGATAGCCATGGGAATGCTCAAATTGCGTTATCTGGAGTCAGCTGCCAGATATGGGGCGTACTGATCGCATACAAAAACTACTCAAAAAACTGAAGGAAAAAAACGAAACGCGTACACGCAGCTTGCGGACCGCACTGCATCACGTACGGTTGTTATTATCGTTGCCATGTGAGTGGCGAGGGGGGGGGGGGGGTGGCGATAAGGCATGGCGACCGATATTTTCATGGTCATCACGCGTCACCCGAATTGCCTACACGTTAACGATGTGACGAGTACGTGAGTAATTACATATTGACATAGTGAGCCAGTGCATATGAAATTGTTTCAAATTTGACGACAGGGAGGACCACTCGAAACGTATTTACATCCCAATGAATTGTCATTGAGTGAAATTTGCGGTTATTTTTACTTTAAGACCTTGAAATTTTCAATTTCAACGTAATCAATTGAAATCAATCAAATTAAAACGGCGAATGAAAGTTAATCTCGGAATTAGAGTAAAAATTATGAAATAGTCGGATTAAAGTCTAAGTACCTTGATTGTTGTTGGCTAAATGCAAAAGTATGTAATTGAAAATTGCCGAGGCAATAGAGATTGAACGTACAGCTCGGTGGGAGCTTACATTTCCCAACATGTATGGTACATATGTGAAATATTTAATAATAAATAATGATAAGCATGTAGAAAGGGAAACTCGTGATTTATTGTTGCGAAGCTGTTGTCGGTTTTTCCTAAGAAAAAACGGCGCTGCAGTTTTTTCACTGTCTCTATGCATTGTCTGTTGTGCTGTTTCAATATTTAAATGCATTTGCATCATACAGCACGTTCGCTGCAGTTTCAGCCTCTATCCAGCCATCTTCGCTAACTAACCACCTGAGACAATGCGACTTGCGTTCACATGTTTTCAGTTTCATTATGTATGAGTTTTAAATGATTACCAAAGTGGCTTTTCATTTCGTTGAGGCGAAAGAAATGGAAAACCGAAAAGCTCCCAGCCACGTGAGAACGTCTTCAAGAAATGTATTCTAATGCAATCAGGTGACTGGCGTCAAGTGTTTGTGGGCCGTTTATGTAAATCAGCTGGTGGCTCAATAGAGGCGCAATGTGAGGCGTCTTTATGGTTGTTGTTTATTTTTATAGCGACATTAAACGCGGGTGAAACAATGCAATTATAGTTTAGAGGTTGTTCGGCGGTGGCTGGTTGAAACACCGGATGACCTTCAACCGTAGTTGAACTGTCCAGGGTGGCCGGATCGATTGACAGATGATATTGACGCAACACGTCGTTGACACCGGTGACGGTCAGTCTGGTAATTAGGTTTGACCGCAGGCTCCGCCCCCCTTTTGCAGAGGCCGCTGGAGCGTGTCGATTTCAAGAGCGAAGGATGCCCGAACCGGCCGATTTTTTTCGCCGATTAAATTGACTCTAACGGAGTAATTACCGTTGTGATTAAATGTGGGCGCAGGGACAGTATTGTAATTGGTTTAGTTGATTTAATGATCAATTATTTTCAACTAACCTTGCTTAAATACAATTAGAATTTATTTTTTTTTTTTGTAAAACCAATTCTGATTTATCACTTTTATGCCTATTTTGACAAATTGTTTATTTGGCTTTTGTATAATTTGTCTAGGTATTGAATTCACCACAAATATCAGTTGCAATTAACTAGTTTTGTTAAACAAGTTTAAAATTGACAGTTCTTTTAGACTTATTCAAATATCAATCACAATTAATAACTGTATTGCAGCAAACCTCGCATTTATATACACAATTCAGCCAGTTGAACTAATTCATGCACGAAATCAACCAAATTAGATTGTGTCAAACGCTAGTTTCAAATGGGAGACTTGCTGATGTCAAAATAAATCGCCTCCAATTCAAGAAATTAGTCTCACTCTAGCTAGGCAGCGGCGACTAACTCGGCGACGTCTCGGCTTTTTAATTCAATTGTGTGTCATTTGCGCACATAAATCAAACAAGCCGCGCACTTTATGCTGCTTACACATGAAAAATATGATCTTATGACCTGAATACGCCGACGAGATGTGCCAGCTAATTGATTTGATTCGATTTAGAATGTTTCAGCATGTTGAAGATGGCTCAATTTCAATTCATTCATCACGCAAATATGCTGATTCTTCTTTTATTTTCTCATTTACAATAAATCATTTAAAATCAACAATTTAACGATTCTGTTTTGTACTGGGGTAGAATCCCTGGCCGCTTGATTAATTAAATTACAATTATGAAAACCGGTTTCGGTTTTGTTTAGTTTGCAGTTTTCGAGAAATGACAGAAATGCCAGAAAAAATATGTAGAAAGTTGTAAACGTTTTCGAATAAAAGTGTTTTTACTTTTTAGAATGAAAACTTTCAAATTCTTGATAATAAATGAATTTCTTCGTAATTATTAGGTAATTGAATAACTGAATTCGTGAGCAGCCACTTAAAGAAAATTGAAAGTTGTTGGACAAATCAATTAAACCGAAAAAAACAAAATTGTTCGGTATGAGTCGTTTCTTTGGCGAAGAATGGTTAATTAGCTAAGCACATGGGTAAGTTGCTTAAGATTTTTGCACAAGTTAATGGTTAAACTAAACTAATGTTAATGCAGACAACTTCAGGTGAAACAAACGAATTTAAAGTCCAATTAATGACCAATCAAATTTAACATGTCATTGTGATGTCATATCAAAGTTATGACTCGCTCAACATAGATTTTACATAGAAAACAGAATTGAATAAGTTGAAAAGCTTGACAATCCATTTGGCCCCGCGACATAGCGAATGACAGCGTCCAGAGGTACGTGCAGCAGGTAAGAAAACGCTACAGAGAAAACGTGAGACACTCAACGACGGCATTCCTCGAGTGCCAAGGTGCCAACACCAATGCAGGCCGCGATCAATATGAAGCCACTTGTTGCACGTGTGTATTGGCAATTGATTTCTATACCCATACGAATCTGACAGGTAAACAATTCTATTGTAATTTATTCGTTTGCCTGTTTGGATGATACCTTGGCCACCATACCTGAAAACCCCGGCCGCACTGCGACTGGCATTGTGTGCAGCCAGCCAGGCGAGGAGGCAGCAGCAACAACAACACCATAATCCGCATGCGATCACATATGTATTCACATGATTCCAGTGTGTAAAACAGTCAAAGATGAACTCACGTTTTTGTTGTTGTGCGTTGTGTGGTGTGGCGTCAATAGCTGGCTGCCAAGTCTGCTGCCGACAAATAAGGTCAGGACACAACTGGCAGACCTCTCTCTCAATAAATGCCACCGAAGCTACACAGTTCTTTGTGTATATCATTCATTTTCGACGCACTGAAACTACTTTTTGTTACATCAATAACTTCACTGGCCACATTCAACAATCCAGGCAATAACTAGTCGATTACCAGGCCACCTTAACGCCAAAAACAAAAACGCCACAAAGGAAGCGTCGAGCACTGTCAAACAGCTTCCTCAGCGCCAGTTTTTTTGACGTGCGGCTTAAGACTTCGAACTCAATCACTGGATTCTGGACGGTATGGGCGTTTTGTTGTTGTTGTTGTTTTTTTTGGGCATTTACCCGTTAATACAAATTCACTGTCGCACACTACCGCTAGGCTTCCCGCTGCCCGGAACTTCGCTGAAAACCAACAACAACCGAACAAAACAAAACAACAACGGCACCAGCAAACGGTGTGCTCTCCAACCAGATTAGCAGCTGAATCGAACAATAACAACAACAACTAAAAACAAACTAAAAAACAACAAGTAACCAAAAAGGAGAAAAACTCGCACCGTCGACCTTCGTGCAAGATAAAATGATTTGTAAGTAAACGACTGGCAGAGCTAACAGACAACCCGCGCCGAACCGAACCGAAAGTGAACTAAATGCCACAACAGACAAAGCGAGGCGAGCTGGTCGTGGCGCGCGCGTGAAGCCACCAGCAAAATCGTTAATCGCTGAGGCGAACCGCTAGGGGACTCCCCACTCAACGTTGTTCCACCGCCGTTGGCTTGGAACTGGCGGTCGCGTGTGGCGTTCGCATTGTGGCGGAGCGTTTCCATAACGAAATTCACCTGCAAAATCTCCTTCGATTTTACCTGCATTATGCTAAATCTAAGTAGGGGTTGGCCGTATTTTTGGTTTTTTGCTTCTTTTTTTTATAGTTTTTGTGTTAATGTTTTGTTGTTTTGTTTGGCGATAGGGAAAGAGAGTTTTCACGATGATTTGTCTTCATTTGAATTGTAAGTGAATAATATTTGGTTGTTTGTTGGAAAACCTAATTTGGCGTGTAATGTCCATGCGACTTAGATATGGTTGATTTGGTCAGTTGTTTTTTTTGTTGTTGTTGTTTAGACAATGCAATAAATTGAATTCAAGTGAAATTGGTTTATTTTGTGGTTTCTTAATTTCGATATTAATTCATATTTTGTAATAAACAGCTTTATGTTGTGGCAAATCATAATTTTTCTGGAAATTTCTTAAATGGTCTGTCAGGTTAACGGCTTCTTATTTTATAGTTTTTATAGTTAATCGATTGGATGAATATGCTGATGAAACGATGACGAAAAATACACTAAATTAAGGAAATTATTATTTGTTTCTTAACAATAACTAAATCGGTCTGTTTTGCTGTTAGAAATGTTAAGAAATAGAAATTTCGTCCAAATATTATTAACGAAAAAACAAGCGAGAACTTTGACAGAGATGTTCATTAGTTAAATACGTTTTTTAGTCAGATCTTTTATGAATTTGTAATTTAAGAACTTGTAACATAAATTTTAAGCTAAAATAGGGAAATTTGTGTTTACAAATCCAATTTTTAATGTTTTGTTTTTTCTCATTTTCTCGATTTTCAACGCTGCAATTATTATCTACACCATGCATTTACATTTTTAGATTAACGGTAAATAACTGATATTTCCGCAGGAAAATAAAGAAAAATGCCACTACCGCATGTGAAACGTGCAACGCTTCTCAGCCCATCACACAACTATTCATAACACGTTCATGTGTCGTCGTTTCAAACGAATCTCTGTCAACCAATGATCGAGCGATCGTCGATTTTTCAAGAAAAAATTAGATTATAATTAATTAATAAAGTAATTGAAAGCTTAATTTGTATGTTTATACCTAATTTCTAGCACTCAGGAGCCTATAAATTTGAATTGTTAAATAGTCAATTATATAATTAGCCAAGACAAGCGTTCACACGACTAATTACAGCCACTGACTAATTAAGTCGCGATCGCAAGTCTTATGATTCTCACGATGCGAATCTTAAAGTGAGCGCCAATTTTTTTTGCAGCTATAGATCAGTTTTGGCGCAGTTTTCGCGGACATGGCTCTGTCGTTGACCATAAGGCGTCCGCTGGCATCTAAGACGGCACGGTACATCTTTATGGGAACGAGAAAACGCTATTTCGGCGCATTAATCATCTTCAAGTATCGCGCGTTCAATTGTTTCTATTTGTCTTAAACGAGATCAACAGCGCCAAGCTGCATGGATTGGCATAGTTAGATGATTTATGGGCTGTTTGGTACTTGAAACTTGTACGTTACAACACTTGAGATGTCTGCAAATTGATGCAGCCGCTGATTGGGCAGCCACTCAGATGAGTTAAGTACGTTTCATTTGTCTTCCTTGGAAGTATTCATTCTGATTGATGAATAACCCAGTAAATGTAAACAGTGTTGGCAACAGACTTGTTATGATTTTGTGGAAAAATTCTCTTGAAGCTGGTTCAATTATGCTGTTAGATCATTTGCTTATGGGGCCCATCAAATTTCTAGCAAATAACTTAACTGACAACTGAATTGTTACAAAATTTGAAGATTTGTTTTCTTTTACTGTGAAGGAAATTTACAAAAAAAAAAAAGTCGTTACGACATTCGGTAAATTTGATGTCACAAGAATCAAGCGACAATTCGTTGCAACTTGTCACGCCAAATGATATTCAACCCACCAACTGCAGTAATTGTCACACCTGTGAATTCATATCTAAGACTAGCTAATCACTACAACGGTCATGCTTGCCGCATAATTATGATTATAGTGATTAGTTTTCTGCATTGATTTTCAATTATCGCCGCTACTGGCAGGTGTGATTGGCAAACGCGGAAAATGTGCAACAAATTGATTTTGTTGCGCCTATTCGATAAGGAAATGAAATCACGCGGACGCTTCTTATGTTTTCTTATGGATTCGGTGATCGTGTTATGTTCTCTGGGTCGGGATATTTACGTTATGCAAACAAACGTTTTCTGTTATGTTAATATTTCGTTTTTAGGAATATAATTATTATTTATGAAGTTTACCATCTGGATTTGTAACGATCCACGTAATGAGCTTGATAAATACGCCCATTTTTTAAATGGATTGATCGAGAAATTTGTTCCGAAAATATCTCTTAATCATTCTTAAACTTTTTTTAAGGACGAATCCACGTGAGGAATCTTATCTTGTTGCTTTGCTTATGGTTAAAATACCTAAAGATCTCATTTATAAATAACGAATTCTATAAATTTATAAGAGGATTTGCTTTATTATTGATAACTGTAAGGATTTTTTTATTGTCTGCCTTAATTCCACTTTTTGAGAATCTTAGCAACTGACTTAAGAATTTATAATTGGCACAAATTTGCAGATTGGTGCAGAAAGGTGGCAAACCTTTGCTAAACCGTGCGAGGAAGGCGACAATCTTCTACGGGATAAAATTGTCAATCGGTCGGCGATAAGAATTAGGAAAATCTTAAATTTATGGACACAACCCGAAAGTTCTCTGGTTGCCTGGTCTCATGTCCGTTGCCACTTTTTGCCAGCCTTGAGTTTGAATTTTTTCCACAATTCCACGAATTACCCAAACAGATAAAAAATATTCGATAGTGAGACGAACGATCAATCGAACGCCCCTTTTTGCATTTTTCTCTACATTTTTAAAAATGTTTTGGGTCAAAAGATGATTTCTTATGTTTCACAAATGAATAAGAAATTAAGAATCATATTGACTGTTTATAAGAGAATGAAAGAGTCCTTAGAACAAGTAAAAAAAACAGTCTCTTTGATAATTCATACAAAATGTAATGATAGAACTGGGACTACAATAGAGGTTTTGAGTACTTTAGTTCAAGATTGAAAGCCATTTCTTAAAGTAGATCGTCTTTCGATTCTCTCCAATTGATGAAACATCTTCAAAATGCCATGAATTGCCGCTATATTGAACACGTTGTTTTTCTTTTTGATTGAAATTGAAAAGAAAAATTTCAATCACATACCGTCTTGAAGAAAGTCTTTAGCGTTTGAGCGAAACGAAGGCAATTTTTGTAAGAAATAATTATTCAATAAATTAGTTGGCGTTAATTTGCTGTTCCATCCAATCACAATTGTATGCGTTTTGCCTGCATTGGTGCAAGCTGCAGCCAGCTAGCGTGCGCTTCAATTATTGTTAATCTTGTTCAATTCTCAGCCCAATAATTGGCGTGCGCCGCGTCGCGTCGCGAGTTATTCCAAAAATTTCACATTGCTTTTCGTTGATTTATGTTTAGGCAAGGTTGGAAAGTACCATACATACATATACGAGCACAACATATATGCGAGAGCATACAATTATGTTCTGGCTACATTTGGCGTTTGGTCTAAAGAAGCGCATACTTTTTAATGAGGCGAGATGACCACTGAAACGGAAATTTGTGCGTGCTCGGAATTCGCTAGACAGACATTTCTTAATACTCATCTAATTGGGATTTCTTATAACAGAAGATTAATCCAAATCTTTATCTTTCAAGCAGTTTCTCAGGAATGATTTTTAAATTAAATTAAAGAAAAACTGTCAGTTTTCAAACAGTCTTTAGAACATTCTCAACCTCAAGACATAAATCAGAAAAGTTATCTTTAAACTTCTTCCAAATTGATCAGTTACTTGGACTAAATGTCTCTCAATCCAACTGCCGACAATTATGCTGGCGAAAAGTCACTAAACATAAGAAAGATCGTATTTTCTGCACAGTCCACGGATGGATGGACGGTCTGACATGCTCTACATACGTTGAAGCATCTTCAATAATGCACATATGTTCATTTGGCGATGCATGCTTACTGTACACATATCTACAATGTGTTAATTTCCAGCATTACGTGCACATTAGTTACATATGTTGAGCTTCTGTTGTGTGTCGGTTGATGTTTATGCGCGTCACTGTTGGCGTATTGCTCACATTTCATTATGTTTTATGGTGTCTTAAAAGTTTCACAATATTACTTAGCGTTTAGAAAATACAAGACGCTCATTTATGGATGCATTAAAGAAGATTTTTTGTATTGTGACAGACTCCTAAGATGGATTTTAATTCTTAAGAGAAACTGTTGTTTTTCTTACAGATATAACCTTGACGATTTTTTTGTTTTTGTTTTCCTCACATGAAGCATCTGGCAATGCAACTCCTTTCCAAAATGATGATTGCACTTTTCCATCATAAAAAAAAAACATAAACGTGCCGAGGTCACAGCACCACAAATCCGATTTTGAACATTTCATGTTTTCAATGAGCTAGAAAAGTGAAAAGCGATCTTCACCTATTCTGTCTGGATTATCGTAATCGCCCATGTTTTGTATGCATGAAAATACATTGCAAATACTTAAGAAAATGAAAGAAAATATCGCTTCACGATCGATTGATCCGTGATTAGCCATCCAATTCTAATCAGCGAATTTGGCGAGATGCTTAGGTAGAAACCAAAACGAACTGTTTCCATTGAGAAATTACTTTCTTCTCATCGTTCTTCACTATGGAAACGTTTAACAAATGAAAATTCCATTTATATATTGACTTAAATTGGAAATTAAAGAGAAAATTAATTTCTTATTTCAAACATTTATCCGTCATTAAAACATTTTAATTTGCCATAATTCTGCACATTTTCCAACAGATGTCACTGTCTTATTACAGAAAAGTAATATATTATCTATATATATTGAAGTCTGAGCTAAGGACTTAGCTCAGCACATTATATATATATGTTTTAAACGTCAAAATATTTTCCAAATACCATTATCACAATTCACAAGCGGCTCCGCAAGTTAAAAGTGTCAAAAAGAGGAAAAATGCAATAATAATTAATAAAATTCCACTCACCCGCTCCATTATTCCGGAGGAAACGATTAATTAATCCAAAGAATCACGTTGTCTTCAATTTGTGGCTCCATTACACGTAATTGGCACTGTTTCATCCACTAGCCAGCCAGCACAACTGCCGTCCGCCACACATTTTCACAGGCTGTGACGCCGCACACAAAGTCCACGAAACGGTACTTTTTGGAACGGTGAATTGTTCTTTTTTGGTGACAGGAGCAGGATGTTTCTTGTAGCGGTAACGGGCGGCATCGCCACCGGCAAAAGCACTGTGACCAAGGTGTTCCGGGACGCCGGCGTACCAGTCGTGGACGCCGATGAAATTGCACGCGAAAGTAAGTTTTTTGGCTAATTTGAAATTCCTGTTTCGCCCCATCCTCCTCCTCCTCCTTCTCCTCCTCAGGTTTCTCAAATCTAGATAAATTAGTTGTTTTTGGCACATCCCTGACGTCATCATGAATTTATTTCTTTTGAATGCTAATCAAATTCTCACTTGGTGCTTTTTCCCCTCTTCATTTCACTTCTGTTTTTGTGTGTCGTCTACATTTGAATTGCATAATTGCGTGTGACTCGATGACACTGCAGTTGTGCAGCCCGGCAAGCCAGCCTGGAAGAAAATTCGCGCCGAATTCGGTGAGGCGGTGTTCCGTGAGAACGGCGAACTGAATCGCAACGCCCTCAGCCAGGTGATATTCAACGACAAAGAGAAACGTGGCGCTCTAAATCAAATCACCCATCCGGAGATCCACCGGATAATGTACAGCCAGGTGATCAAGTACTTTTTCCTGGGCCACAATTTCGTTGTGCTTGATTTGCCGTTGCTGTTTGAGACTGGCGTCATGTTGGACTACATATACAAGATCATCACAGTGACTTGGTGAGTACTTGACTGTCAAATTGCGGATTATGAGGGATTAGTTGACTGACCAGAAATTCTTGTCATTACAAGAACAGTTTTATTGCTATTTGGTGTTAATTGTCGACGAACTTTGTTTTAGCGAGGAAGACATTCAGTTGACCCGCCTCATGGACCGCAACGGCTTGTCGGAGGCGGACGCCAAGAAGCGCATTTTCGCGCAAATGTCACTGGACGACAAATGCGAAAAATCCCACTATGTGATTGAGAACTCGGGCGGCATCGCCGACACCGAGGAGCAGGCGCAGAAAATACTGCAGACACTGCTCGACAGCAATCACCACTGGAAGTTGCGCGGCATCATGCTGGCCACGGCGGCCGTCTTCTTTTCGGGACTCGCTTGGATATTGCATCAGAAGTACAAGATTTTCTCCTAGATGAAACAGAACACGCACAAAACGGTCAAATAGTCATTTCCGGAGCGGAATAAGCAGCCTCCTGGCCAAGTATTTTGAGACCAACTCAGTGTTTCCAATGAATGATAAAACAACTAAAAAACAGAAAAACAAAAACATCGCAAAAGACTTGTTACTAACAAAACGGTGATTTTTTATGGATTATATTAATTAATATTAAAATTTAAAAACCAAGTCAACAATCGTCACGTCTTCACGCTTTCCCATAAATATAGAATTATGTACATCATCCAATGTGCTATAAAAAAAGAAGCAATTTTTAAATTCCTTATGTTATTAAACTTAAACATAATTCCATCATTATGATGTTGTGAACATCGCGAAGAAATTCGCAAATTTTCATTTGGTCCATCTTCACATGAGATATTGAGTCTCATTCGAGGGGGGGAAATCGGAATTTTTGTGATCCTTTTACAATTTAAAAACAATGGCAACAATGAATTCAATATATTATTTTTAAATAAATCATTTATTAAGTAGTCAGGTGCTGTTTTTAATCGCCTTTAATGAATTCTGTGTTTTTCATTGTTATTCTAGTAATTGCAGTGACCTCACGTCAACTGTCCGTAGATGAATTATTCATTGACACAAACGGTTACAATTGCTTGCATTGTTTAATGTTTAATTTTATTAAATAACTATAAAAAGTAACCGTTAAATTGCCTTGTTTGAGTATTTTAATGTATTTTCCAAGGTCAAAGTACTTTTTTCAGTTGGAAATTATGGAGACGCAATTTGTTGAGGTAATTTTTTATGGCATTTTTTTTTTTTTTAGGGAATTGGGGCTATTTTGATCCTCTAGATTGGCTAGGTATTACTAGAGATTTTGGAAGCGTTGTTTTCTTCCATTTTTTTTTGACTTAGGGAGGTAGATTTTGAGGCTGTTTCTTGGTTATTCCTAAATTAAATTGATGGCCTGATATTCTGCCGTTTTTTGACTTAAAATGGAATAAATTTTTGAGGCTATTTTTTCGCTATTCCTGAATAAAATCAATGTCCTTTATTTTCAATTTATGTGACTTAAGGAATATTGAATATCAATTCATCAATTGAATGGAACTAAGTCTGTAATCTCCAAATAGCCTAAACAACACATTTATTACCCCCACTCAATCACACAGAAACTAAACTGATAATTTATCCACACAATCCCGACAGACTATCCCCCTATTCCCTTCCAATCTCCACCAACAAACCAACAATTCCCCAATTGAAGCTTATCGCTGTCCATATATCGATGCAATGTGCGCCGTCAGGCACACGCCGATAAACGCATGATTGGGACGTTCAATCGCACCGTATCAACCTCCTGCCTGCATCAATCCTACACCTCTCACCCACCGTATCAATCCGTTTTTTTTTTTTTATTGTTTAGAGGCAAGATAGCGTCCGCCGCGTACATAATCGATACACCAATCGTAAAGATTAGAGACGTACGGTCACGTACAATTAGCGGGTCGCTGCCAGCCCTCAGTCGAATCAGTTGGTCGGAAACGGTGAAAGTGAATTGAGTGCCAGAGCAAGTCATCTAGTGGAGCAACCAAGAACGCAATCATGACAGCAGACGCCCCAAAATGGATAAACGATGCGTTCTTCGCCAAAGTGCTGAAGTCACGTGACGGCGATAAGGATTTAAAGGTCACTTCATCCTAGACTTGAGT
The DNA here is from genome assembly GCA_026546915.1 of Sylvicola fuscatus. Classification (NCBI taxonomy): domain Eukaryota; kingdom Metazoa; phylum Arthropoda; class Insecta; order Diptera; family Anisopodidae; genus Sylvicola; species Sylvicola fuscatus. Next base: position 26,128 of record JANSTS010008032.1, on the reverse strand, counting down.
ATTTCTAATTGTTTTATGTGACTTGGTCTTCTTATTTTGTTGTCGGTTGGCTTGGATGGGGAGCAGGTGGTTGATTACACGGTCACCAATCACTCCAAGTCGAAAACTGAGAGCCAAATATTCCGGGTGAGCGTCAACTATTCGTCCAAGTTCAACAAATCGGCGAATGCATCGTTCGTCTTGAAGACACCACCGACATGCGGCTCCGCTGTGAGCGAGTCTGGCTCGTACTACAAGGAGGCGCAGCTCTACAATACCGTCATGACTGAGATGCAGCGACTCCTGAAGCACGCTGGCGAGGACACACAAATCGCTCCCAAGTCAGTTAATAGATGGATTTTTTTGTTCGCTTCTTGCCACTACTTACAACATGTTCCTTGCCAATCGTTGTTCAAGATTAGATTAAGTACCTTATATACCTGTGATTGAGTTACATAACTTCCAATTCCACACATCCGTACCCGTTATCAATCAAGCCGTGTCAAGTGGGATGAATCATTCAACAAAAAATATAACAATTTCTTTTATTCTGCAGCACATTCTACTATTCAGCTGACCAGAATCCGGTGATTGTGCTGGAGGATGTCACCAAGAGAGGTTACACGCCGATGGATGGCCTCCTTGACTTGGATGCCACCAAAGTGGTGCTGGCCAAGCTGGCCAAATGGCATGCCACTTCATACTATATGGGAGAAAGTGTACATATCACATGGGTTTTTTTGGTTTTTGTTTTGGAAGCTCATGCTAATGTTTGATTCCACAACAGACACCCGCCATTAAGACGGCCAATAGCGGCCTGTTCAACATAAAGCACAGCGAGGTGCTGTTCAACATGCAGGACAACGTCAAAGTGTTCACAGAGGTGCTGAAATCCTGGAACGACACCAGTCTGTACGTGGAGAAGTTCGAGCGCATCCAGAAGGAGTTCTTTAAGATGGGCGAACAGATTTTCACGCCCAACAAGGCTGGCTTCAACGTGCTGAATCATGGCGAGTGCAGCTTCAGGAATATGTTCCAGAAAAGGGATCCAGATCAGGTCATCAGCGATGTAATTTTTGTAAGTATCAGCCCTATTCTTTTGGTTCATTTTCTAATCATACAAAAACAATGTCTTCAGGTTGATTTCAAGCTATCCGTGTGGGGTACTCCAGCCATTGATCTTCTAAATGTGCTGTACCTGGTGGCGTCCAATGAAGTTCGAACCAAATACCGCACTGAACTGGTGAAATTCTACTATTCCTGCTTCACTGATACTTTGCGGCGCATCGGATATCTGAACAAGATGCCGTCATTGTTGGAGCTGCAATTGGAGCTGCTCAAGAACGGATTCTTGGGTAAATTGGGAAAGTCTCCTGCCTTGAATATCAAATAACCATTTTTCAAAAATTTCAGAGGTGATTATTGCGGTTTGTATGCTTCCATTCCTGAATACTGACTCGCCAATTGAGACAGCCGCCGAGAAAATGGAATTATTCAACAATCCCGACTACCAAAATGCTATCAAAGAATTGCTGCCCTACTTCCTCACCAAAGGATTCCTGGAATAAAGGACGCTGGACAACAAAAGCTCAGCAAATTAACTGTATTTTATCAAATCTATAACTTTATTTAACGCGTCTTGATGTCTGTATTCATTTCTTCTTAATATAATATTTGGATTCCACGAATGGCATTTTTGTAATTTGAGCTGGGTATTTCTTGTTCCTGATGTCAATCTCGACATTGGTGCCGGCCTTCTTGAATGCATCCAAAACATAGCCCATCGCCACGTTGCCACTCAAACTGGGACTGGGACATCCACTGGTAATCTCGCCCACATTAGTGCCATCCACGAAAATGGCACAGCCGTGACGCGCCGGTGGGCCATTCGTCATGCGAATGCCGACACGTTTGCGTTCACATCCGCCAGCTATTTGTGACACAATGGCTTCAGCGCCTGGAAAATTGGCCTCTTGGCGTCGCCGTTTCGCCACCAGCCATGTGAGGCCGGCGTCAATTGGCGTTGTCGAGGTGTCAATGTCGCTGCCATACAGGCAGAGACCTGCTTCTAGGCGCAGGGAGTCACGAGCACCGAGACCAGCCAGCTTAACGTTTTCATCGCCAACGTTTAGAAGCGCCTCAGTGACGTGAGTCGCCTTGGTACCATCAATGGAGATTTCAACGCCATCCTCACCTTAATTTGGGAGTTGTTATCTTTAAGTAATCGGAAATCTTGTATCAGAGAAACTCACCAGTATATCCACATCTTGTGATGCGGCAGTTTGCTACTCCAGCCACTGTGGCAACAGTGGAAGTCATGAAGAACAAATTCGATAGATCTTGATCGCAGATTGTTTGTAGCGCTTTGACGGCTGTCGGTCCTTGGACGGCAATCAGAGCTTGGTCACTGGTTGGCAGGAATTCTACAGCAACATCCTTGCCACTTTTGCTGAATGATCCCTGAGACAGATGTAGTTGGTAGTAAATGTTAAGAGGTTAAGACAAATGGTATCTTACGACAGTTTCTGTAATAAGTTGAGTATCAGCCGGTTTGCATCCAGCATTCGAAACGACGTACAGCAAATTGTCAGCCAATTTGGTGACAATCAAATCATCCAAAATCCCACCCTTGGTGTTCGTAAAGACAGTCAAAGTGCCGGAATTCGGCTTCAGTCCCTTAATATCAGCCGTGCAGATGCTCTCAAAACACTCAATCGCGTCTTTGCCTACATCCACTCACATCAATTAACTAATCAAGTACGTTCCAAACCATGGATACTCACCCCTGATGTAGGTCTGCAGCATGTGTGACACATCAAAGACGGACGCATATTTTCGTGTATGCAGATGAGACGCTGCGATGCCTTGATCGGCGTACTGGACGGGCAGTAGGTAGCCGGAAAAGTCCACGATTTTGCCCTTGTTATCCAAATGGTACTGGTAGAGTGGCGTTTTCTCACTGCCCACCGATGAGCTGTAGCTCCTTAGGGTGGCCGGATGTCGCCACACCTTGCCCATACAATTGGCCAGCACTTTGTTCATGTTTTCTTGTTGTTTTTCTTTCTATCTTTAAGTTACGCTGTTGAAGTTGTCCAGCACACTGCACAGATATGCGGTTAGTTGACAGTCGAGTGGTACTTATTGATGAGACTTAGAGTTTTATCAGTGCCTTAGGTCAGTGGAGATCAAGTTTAATGTTTGTTTTATGTGAGGAGGACCGCTGCGACGGATGATATGGACGGGAATTGGGACTTTTTGGCGATTCATTTTGGCGTCTTATCGCCATATTAAGTAACAAGCGTGTTTAGATGGTGATAGGTCGGACGAGATTCGTCGCTGGGGTTCACTTTTATTATGTTTTTTTTTTGGCATTTCCATTTGTCTTATCAACAGCTGATCATTTGTTTGTTTTTTATTCTTCAGAGATGGAATTTACTTGGAGAAACTTTTCTGTGAATAATGAAAGCTTTTAAACTCACATAAGCTTTCAGCATCAATACATAAAATTTCGTTCAAAAAAAAAATATTGACAAAGTTCTTTTTAACGAAATGGTAATTATTTGTGCTGTTTAAGTAACGCTTCTTACTTCATTGGGATCTTAAGTAGTTTTCATTTTTTAAATTATGATTTTACCACATTTATTTTATTGTTGAAAATGCAAAATGTGTTTTAGACTTTTAGGTTGTTAGGTGTTTTTTTTTTTTGGTCACAGAAAATCGTTCAATACATCTTTCCTATGACATAAGAAATTTTCCTTGTACAAAAGTAGCTACAGATGTTGAGCAAAAAAGTCTTTAATAATCCCTAATAGTTTACTGAATTTCGCCAAAACTGTCAAAAGGTTTTTTACCATTTTTTGAGAACCTGTCAAGGTCATACCTAGGGTCCAATCTGTCATTATTTAAAAAAAAACGAAATAAAATTAAAAAAACAGTATTCACAAAACATCATTTATTTAAATATTAGATTTAAAATCTGCATATTAAATTGAATTTTAATCATACATTTTTTTAATTACTAACAAATAATGTTTTTTTTTTATTATCTCAATATATCTTTAATTTGCATTTAATTCAAAACATTAACAAAGTATAGTATAATATATAATTCATATAATATTGTAACAAAGTAATTAGCATTTCATTTGAATTTTTGCTGTTTGTTTTTTTTTTTAGTGTTTTGTTTATTTTCAATAATAATTACATAAGTACTAGAGACATGTAGAAAAATATTTTATACCTAATGCACCTCCATTCCATTGGCATTCGAATACAAATAAAATAACGAAATAAAAACGTAAAATTAATTCGTTTTTTAAGTTATCAACTGAGATTAATTAAAATTGTTGTTGTTAATGTTTGCATGTGAATTTTAATTTTCTTAGCAGAAAGACAAACATAATACGACGGAGTGTTTATACAGCTGCTGTTTGTGTGTGGGAAAGTGGGTTGACATTGACATTGGAGATTCATGGATCCTAATTTATGGCAAATTAAATAGCACAAATTTCAGGGACAATAAAGTTATTTAAAAAAGAAACATTTTCTAACTCAACATTATGCATAACAAACAATCGTATAAATATTCCTAACCTTTGTTTAGGAGTAATTAAATGCTGTATTTTTGCTACAATTTTTTTTGTTTGTTTTTTTATTTAAATCGAATTCTTTTATTACTAAACCTACTTCTATACAATTGATGCTCTACCCTGGATTGGAAGCTTCTGTATTCAGTTAAAAATGTTTATGAAAATTTGTACATTCCTCCGGGAACACATGACAATACTATCTAATTAATAATTATGTTGCATATAAAATGTTGCACCATCATTGTTGTTGTTGTTTGCATACAAATCTGGGGAAAAGGTGTGGGCTGTCGGTTGCACAATTCTGGATGATGTGGCATAAAGAAGCTGCCATCATGCTGTAGTGGTTCATCCATTGGGCTGTAGTCGTCAATTCGTCCACAGCGAGCGTACTTTATTCAATATCGTTGAGTGACTCTGTAATTCGAAAAGAGAAATACTTAAGCATTTTGATGGATTTATGATTTACCTCTGGTAGCCAGTGGGGTTGGTTCAGGTCGATAGCATTTCTGTGGTTGGTTGGTGGGTGGTTAATTTGTGTGTGGTGGAGGAAGAAATTTATACAAATTTGAGTAGTAGCGATAGAAGTAGTAGTAAAGTTGCCGGTTGAAGCGGGTTTGGATGCAGGAATACAGATTGTGCTAGCTTACTGTTTATTTTGGTGGAATGACTGGGAATCTAATCTAAATTCTATAGTCGCGGTGTAATGAGATTTATGAAGAATAATTCATGTCTATCCCCTTAATGGTACCCAGTCTCTATCAAATCTCTATGATATCTCCAATGAATTCCCATCTCATTCTGGACCCACACCAAATCTTTGGTCATTGCAAGAAGCAAACAGCTCCGGAAATCATTTGATTACGTTAGATCGAGCTGCGTGAAAACCGGAACCGTAAAGTGGCTACCATTTATAATTGTCAATAAAACGAAGACAGTCAGCGACAATACGTATGTAATTCATCAAGTTGGGACGAGGCGCTGTGTTGTCGCACAACGACCACATGTCACCGCCATTAATTGGGTTTTTGTGTGTGACGACAAGCCTAAACCTCAATTGTAACACAATTCCCACCAATTGAGCTATAGCGACACCGAAATCGTAGCGTCGCGCGCGAAAAACGTGCCTCACTGTCTTGGATTCACGGAAATTTTGCACACTCGCTAACAATTGATGTCATTCAATTGACACTGAGAGCTCTGGATGCGACTACATAGCTACAATTGGACGCTACAATCAGTACTGAAGTGCAAAGAACCAGATCAGATTTGGTTTAATCGAATTTACAAATGGGAATTCATAAATGTTTGTTTGTTTTTGTTTTTAAAAAATCAGTCATAGTCCCTCAATCATCACAGCCTATGTCTTGCAGTCTCAATTTACATTTGCCTATCCGCATCAATCTAGTGGAACCATTAAGGGACAGATGTCATAAACCTAACTGGAGGATTCAGTTATGAAATGTGCTATATAAATAAATAATAAAAACGATTTGATTTCCCCAAACACCATTAATTAGCTATAAAGTAGAAAAATTTGCCTGAGCTAAGATGCTCCTAATCTTATGACTAAATAGATTCCTCAGCCCAAACTACAAATTGCCGTAAGCATACGTGCGCTGTGTAAAGCATTTCACCGATGGTTCAAAGTCCATCACCAGAACGGATATTTTTGCGGAATTCAGTAAAGCGGTCTTAGCTGTAATACCTGCACTCGCCAGCGACGCCTTCCGCTCAGCACGCACCGGATGACCGTTGCCGTTGGTCAGTTGCTTTGGTGGCTGCACTCCATTGCCATTTCCTACAGAATTAAACGAATCAATACAAAACAGCAAAGGATTAAAAGGGAAATGCCAAAAAAAAAAAACAAAAAAAAACAAATTACCAATGTTACCGTCATTCCAGGCGGGCTTCGCCAACGGAATGCTCAGCTGCTCCTTGTCAACAACATCAGTCTCATTTCCCTCGTCCTTAACAAAATTAATCAGAAACATGGTCGAAGCACCAATCAACGGCGGAATGCCAGCCAGAATGAACGGCAACGTGTATGACTTTGTGTGATCATACAGGATGCCAGCGATGGGCGGACCAATTGTCAGCGGCAGTGAGCACAAGCCCAACAGGAAGCCGATGGCCTGTGTGGCGCCGCGTGGCCCACAAATGTCGAAGGCAATTGGTCCCAGCAGTGAAATGAAGCATCCGTCGAACAGGCCCATCGCCAACGCAATCACCAACAGAATGGGATAGGAGTCGGTGACGGGCAGCAGCATTGTCATTGTCCCAATGAATATGAACGAGATCTGTTGCAACAGAATTCGATTCACTTTCGGCAGGTCAGCAATGAAGCCGAACAGCAGACGTCCCAAGCCGGATGTGATGCCCACACACATGACGGGCAGATTCTCGTTCTCGCCGGGAAAACGATCCTTGACGAACTTGCCCATATGCACGTACGGCACAAAGTAGCCAAACAACGCCACCGGTATCGACAGCGACCAGATGATGTAGCGCTTCTTCTTCCAATTGTCCACGTTCACCAGTGAACGGACCAGCGTCTGCGCGGCCGAGTGGCCGGCCTTCTTCTTGGGCGGCGGCGGTGGCGCCTGTGTCGGCTTGTACACCAATGAGCACACAATTATGAACATTGTGACGCCGGCCAGCACATGGAATGTGGAGGAGAGGCCAGTTGTCTGCACCAGCCAGGTGAGTATTGGCGGCAGGATGGCGGTAAAGACGCTGGAGCCGGCCGTCACGAAGCCGTTCACCTTGCCCAAATAGCGTTTGAAGTAGTGTCCAAGGATGGCCAGCGTCGGTGTGTAGGCTAGAGCGGCGCCGGTGCCGAACATGACGCCGTAGCTGAAGCATAGCGCGTACATGTTGGTGGTGACGAACGACGACAGCAGCATACCGCCGGCGGCGAGCGCCCCGCCAATGAACGTGGTGCAGCGCAGGCCAATCTTGTCCGTTAGTATGCCGGATATCGGCGATAGCAGGAATGTTGTGCCGATGGTCAGTGATCCCACCAGTGCTGTAAGGATGACGGATGTTTATTTTATGTTTTATACAATTTTACAGCATTAATCACACTGGCGAGATTATGCAAGTGTTCAAGGCGGCAGATAGCCAGCTGTTGCCAACTCGACAGGTTGATTGTGAACCATAAGAGTGGCCTGGCCTGTTATCAGTCCAGACTGTGCCAATATTTAATTTTAAATGAGATTTGTTTACTTTCAATTTGAGATTTAATTCAATTGAGAGTTCAGAATTGAAATTTGATATGCGATTACAGTATAATGTAGTCCAAGGATTAATGACTTTTCTCCCCGTCCCGGCCAGATAGTCCTCGAATTGTGGGTATTAGACATTTAATCGGGCGATTGAGATGCATGGAGCCGTTAAGAAAGTCGACAAACAGATAGGTTGACAACAAATCTGAGGAAGCCATTTCTATGTGGCCATTCTTCGATTTCATTGACGTATTTGGGCTAGAATGCCTCATAAAATATGTAAATCGAACATAATACCGTCGAACGGCTTAACGTGCAATCAACTCATCCACTTGCATGGCGTCACTGTAATTGATACGACTTCTATGTTGATTTTATTTCCATGTTGAAGTATTTACATGAGCGGCAAACAGCTATTTGATGTATTTCTTAACATTAAAGTTGTCGACTCAAGATGCCGAGTCCCTATCTCGAGGAGACAATAAGTTGAAGTGGCTCTACTTTCTAAGGTTCTATAAATTAATGGATTTTTCACAAAGATTGAATATTCACAATCCAAAATCTTAAAGATTTTAGCTAATTACCCTGGATCGTTGATTTTTATCTACATGAGATCTTAACATTTATAATTAGATGATGAATTTTCGTGAATCTTTAGCAAAAAAAAACCTTGAAGATTCAAACCAAACAACTTTAACGTTTTCTTTCACTGTTGATTAACCTAATTCTAAGTGTCTTTATGTCACAAATGAATTTTCTTGGAATCGACCTTAATCCAGTACAAACATTAAATAAGCGTATCAATTCAAATTCTAAGACATAATTCCTAAGAACTACAACGAATTAAACGCGCCAACCATTTTAAACTGACATAAATTCAATTGAAGCATTATGGGAAGTGAGTGACTGTAGAAGCCCTACAGCGATTCCCATACGAACCAGTACATTTCCTACAACGTCTTGAGTTTCCTAATCGTACCAATGTTCTTAATTTCAGTTGGTAAACGCAAAATGAATTCACACGAAACAAATAGCGCGAATATAAATGCGCGCGGTTTTGGTGTCCAATTACTGCACTGGCGACACTTACACGCGTCTCTAGCAAATCTTGCACATCAATATAAAGATTTCGTATAAGATTCAGCGAGACTTATTGAATTTTAGAGGCGACAAGGCGATTAATCACAGTTTTTGGTACGCAAATCTTTGTAGACAAAAGTAACGTTCAGTCACGCAACATTAAGTCCAATTTCTTGAATGACTCGTGCTTCACTCAGCATAATTCTCACACAATATGATGTTGCATGTCAGTAAATCACAACTCATCAGGCGTAATCTAATTGAGCTGCGAGCCATCCACACATGGTGACAAATTAATACGTCCATATGGTAGTCGCCAATTCACTTTGCGCCACACCGACTGCCGCGTGTGGTGGGCTGATTTATGTTGCGGCTTTGCTATGTCATAATTCGATGGAGCATTAATGCTGCATGTGGATTGTCTTGAGACAATGCCAACATCTAAGATTCAGTAAATTTCACAGCTACTGGATTAGGAGATGTCGACAACCAGATTCATTTAGGTGATGGTGGGAGGGATTGAAAAGTGATTGATGTGATTGATGAGATTGTTTTTGGAAGCTTATTGGTTTCTGCTATAATTTGGAATCAGTTTTATTTTGATTAATTATAGGAATAGGGATTTTAGTTCCAGAAATACTTATTCATTCATAATTTTCAGGGCAGATTTTCATGGATTATTCAATATCATTGGCTTTTCCTCGCGTTTTGGTCAACGAAACATAAATTTATCTAAATTTGATTGATGCGATTTTCCCCACAATTTGTTGGCCTTGAAATTAAACGATACTTTCTTAAAATCTTTTCAATTGTTTTCTTGTTAGTAAACCTCATATTTAAAAGTTAAGTGTCTTCAATCAGTCACTAATATAGCATTGAACTTGTGTTCATGGTTCGCAGCACAAAGTGCATTCTCCAGCCTGAGAAAAGGTCATAAAAACGACATCAATCAACACTGCAAGTGCATCCAATCATGCGAATCAATGAATTGTCCTAATTGTATGCACAAACTCATCACTTATGTTTACGCAAATGGCGCAGAATTGTATTCCAAAGATCGCGTTTAAATGAACTCGCTGATTTGTTGACAATTTTTATTTCGTTTTCTCCACACGTGGCGTTTACATGCATTGTGTATGTGTGAAGCGCGCAATTTTTTCACATTTTGTGAGATTGAACAACTATTTTTAGAGGCGCAAAAAAAAACATGTTTTTCTCTCAATTTTGTTGTACTGAAGATTTCGCGCAAAAATGTGGGAAGAAATTTTTCTTTTAAGCCAAATCATTCATTGCTTGAACTTTGATTGATTTAGTTTTTATTTTATCGTTAAAACATGATTTACTTGAGAATGGTAAAGTTTATATGGCATTTAGTATTTTCACTTGTCGTTCAAATCGCTGTTAGGATTAAGAAATTGTTGTTAGATTGAGATTAAGAAAATTAAGAGATAATTTTGAAGATTCATTCGAATTATGGACAAGAAAAATGAAAGAATTTCTGTTTTCACCACAAGAAATCTTAAAGACTATTACTTTTATTGTCCTATTAACACTTTGACCAACTGGCTCAGGGTTTACTGACTTACTGGACATTAATTTCGCTAATTCTGGCCTCTTAACACTAAGAAATATATTATTAGCGTAATTATTGATTATTGACAACCTCTAAGGCAGTGTTTGTCGAAAACAAATCTTTCGATTAATTTCTTATCTGTGCCACAAAAGAGGTGCGCCGTTCTCTGTCGTCCAAGGTAGCTCTGGAAAGTTAAAGAATCGATGTAAACAACAATATCGACTAGAATAAGGAACTAAAACAGCTGAATTAATTACGATGCTGTTTCATACTTCTTAATTGAAATACTTTACTCAATCAGAAGATAATTATTGCAAATGATAACATTCCAATCACTTTTTATTCTAAATGCAGATTACCATTTGCAACCGGTTCACATTAAGACGACCATTTGATTAGTAAACAATGACAAGATTTATCGTCTTTAGCATTTCTCAATTCACATCAATAATTTTTGCGACGCGGCGCTTAGCTATTAAGTACACTCGAAGTTTTTGTGGTGATCATCCGTCGTCAGATCTGCAGCTTCCTGTTGCCAAATGCAAAAAAAATAAAAAATAAAAAACTGAAGCGAAAAATCTCTCGTTAAACGGGCCACACATCTTTGTGTAGAGGCCACAGGCCCCGAAATTACAACAATGAACACGCGAACATGTGCTGACACATTAGCAACAATGGCCAATGTGTGGAAGGCCGCCGCGCCACGCAATTCCAATGAATGGCGACGCGCTTCTTTCAACATTTTGTATACATTTTGGGTGTTTATTGAAAAATATATAAAGCCGTTATTTCGGGAACCATCTACGTTTTTAATTTCGTCAAGATGGAGATTAACGGTGGAAGTGAGACGTTAATGATGAAGATTTATATGGCATTAGTGGACTTTAAAGTTAATTCGTCGAGCCGTAAGTGGAAATATCCTTTTGTCGGATTTTATGAGCGCCTAGACACAACGGAAAAATCATTGTGAGAAAATTTTCTTAAATGAATACTCAATTCCTTATGCGTTAAACTACAGCGTCTTTGTGACAGAAATGTCTCTTTGTGCAGATTTAGGTCAAATGTTTGAAAATGATTGAGTTTTTAAGACTTAAGTCTTTTCAATAAGAAATTCATCTTGAATAAACAAGGAACAAGATCATCTTAGGTTTTAATAAAAATGCATTAAATCCCCTGATTGTTTCTGACAATAAATGTCAAGAATGAGCTTAAAAATTTCTCAATCTTAATATTAATTATACAGCAATCTTATTAAAGAAATTAGTTTTTCACAATCTGATCTGATCGATCGCAAAATCAGAAGGCTTTCCGCCATATTCTCCAAACAAAGGACGAGATTCCGAAACCAATTGGCCACTTCTTCTAAATGAATTACAGTTGATCTTAGTGTTGTGGCCGCTTCATCTTATGTGGAGTATTGGCCAGCTATGCGGAAATGAGGCAGCCACTTGGCCCTATTACTGAGCAGTAAATCTGTTTGTGCAAAGGGCGACGAGCCAGATTGATCTGGAAGCGATCTGAGCCCACCGCAAGCGATATCGCGGCTCACAGGCGTCATAAAACCGCACCAAGTGTATGGTATCAGTTACCGCGGCGCGAACTGCGCAGCTCCACATCATCTACATACATATCAGTTAAATAACAGTTGCAAGACAAATCATATCGGTTTATCATTTACATATACTTGAGGCGAGGCGAACGTCGCAGCGACTGCGGTCTCATTAATTACAAAGTCTCGCATTAATAATTGTATTGAGGCGGCAGCGGATCTTATTGTCAATATTAGCATGTTGACTCCAATAAAATGATTAAATTATTATGCATAATTGTTTGGTGTGTGTGTGTGTGTGTGTGTGTGTTTCGTGGCGGCTGTTACAACAAGTTCTTATACAGTTGTAAGACGCAAGAAGTCTTAGCGCGCTTATCGGTGCTATCAATTCGCCACACGTGCCCTCTGATCAGCGCGAATGACCACATACGAGTAAATGGCGATGAGCCCAGCTAAATAGATGAATATTGTTAGAGTTCATTTGCTCCACTATCGAAATATAAACAAATAAAGAGTGACTGGCCAGGCCAGGCAGTGCGTCTTAGCGCTGACACCACTTATCTCAAAGAGTATTTGCATAATAAACTTGAACTATTATTTGCCGCGTCGTAAAGTGTTTTAAGTTGGTGAAGTTGTGCGCGCGCGCTTTCATTTCACGGATGACACCGCGATTCAAGGTCTCGCCGTGGCGCGACTGATTGATTGTGTGCAACGCGGTGCCAATGGTGGCTGTTAAGCACTTGCGATTCAGTGGCGATAAGAAAAGTTATTAAATGCCATGGCAGATAATGAGCGAATAGCCAAATGCGTTTTTTTTTCTTTTCGGTTAATGTTAGACGTTGCCGATGATAACAGACGTTATTTATGATTTTAGCAATTAACGTTACTTTGATATTCGCTAATTGAATTACACTTAACGATTACTTCGAAACGTTAAAACGTCTTAGGTTAAACGATTGTAGACGTTTTCTCCGGTTTGAATAGACAATAGTTAGGTCTTTACGCAAATTTGACCTTGATTAGAAGCTAAAAATGTCATCAACTTTAAAATGGTAAACCAATTAATTCATATTAATTAGATGGTTAAGATAGAAATGTAGAAAATGAGAATTATAACGGTAAACTCATATACATGAGACCTTGAACTTTAAATGTTGAACTTAAAGAAAGAAATGTCATAGTTTTAAGTGAATTTTGAGCTGCAGAATTATTGAATTGAAAGTTAAATGCATTTATAGTTAGAACTTTTTTGTGACCTTGAACATCTTACTTCTAAGACAGTTTCGAACCACAAAAGAATCGTCAAAATAAGCCTTAAATCTCTAAATTTTTATTCATCAACATTAATTGCAATTTAGTTTAATATTAAGTTTATACATGTTTAAAAAATAAGTAAATAAACAATAAAATGATTAACAAAAATGAACAACACAAGATTTATTAAGTAATCTCAATAAAACAAACATAAACAATTCAAGTCAAAGCTGTTATCAATCGCACGTTCCACATGGAATGGCTGACTTAATATCCGCCATTCACAGAACGTGATGATAGGTGCGAATCGCTGATTGTAATCAGTGAATGTGTGCCGCGTTCGCAAACATCCAATTACTGCATTAACATAAAAAAAGCGATTTGTTAAAAGCTAAAGTGCAATTAAACAATCGCCGCGTCGCTATCAGCGGCGATTCATAAATCATAACATGTCGAATTGTATGTAACATAATACGAAACTAATAGTCAATCTGGCACGATTGAGTAGTCAACAATAACGCGACTACCTGAGTTCCGCAAGACGCGACGCGCGTCTTATCAGACGTGGCGTGTGAGTATATCGCCATTTGCCGCGCCGAGCCGCGCCGCGCCGTATGCCACGCAAATTCGCTGTCCATTCACAATTAGTGTTGGCCATAAATGAGCGAGTACGATGCACGTGTCACGCACATACTAAGCATGAGGAAAACGTCTTACGACCAAACAAGCCGTAAGTAATAAACATGAAGCGATGAGGTGAGTTTAAAATGCACAAATTGCACATTCTTTGTGGTGCAATATGAATGGTGCAACAATAAAGTGTGCAAAATTACTAATAAACACCAAAAGTGAGCAGTAAGGTTTGGGTGTAGAATTTCTGAGAATGTTGCAAGCCTAAGGAGTAATATAAGATTTAGGAAAAATTGGGCTTACAATTTGAAATTGAAGCGGTTTAACAGAATTTCCTAAAGAAATTTCTTATTGATAGACTTAAGAGTTTGGAACATTTGTGACATTCAAAACATAATGATTACATCCCACACATTTTCACCTATGCGAACTTTCTTAGGAATTTCATCTTCGACACATTCTTAACTATTTCATCATCGTAGAGCAGCGCCAACGTAATTAGCGTGTAATTATGAACGCCATCATAAAACGGCGCCAATCAATCCGCTCTGTCACCAATGTTGCCGCTAAATTTAGACAATACACCGCCAACATACATGCTCCCCGTGCTAATGACGAATTAAGACGAAGGATCAGTCGTTACCAAAGATCCTTCATCTCGATACACATGATGCACAGATGCGACGCGATGCGACGCGTCTAAAGAATGCAAAGTACGCGTCTTCCCAGCGTCTTCGACTCATTCATAATGACGCCACACCGGCATTTGTGTAGTAAGAAAAGTATCTTAGCTAAAAAGAATTGCAATGAATCTATAAATAGATACGCGCCTTCCTTCACATGTTTTACATTCTACCAGCAACAAAAAAAAAAAAAAAAGAAGAAAAACCAAACATAAATGAAATGAATGATTTTGAAAATGCGCCAGGAGAAAGACCATCAACCGCCAAAACAGAAAAAGAGGGGCAACAGAGGCGTCTTAAGACGAAAATTGTGCGAGTCGATGACGTTTCGTACAGACAGACGGCATGATCAAAGTTTAAGAAACATAAATTCCGATCATATCGATCAGCTAACGAGTGTGGCCAGTGCAAAAATGACGCGACGACGATACGCATGAGATAAGAAGCTCGTGTGCGTCTCAGCTCTGGATGTCGTAAGCGAAATTTTTCCTCTTGCTCGTTTATAAGATAGTTATTTGGTTTGAATGTTTGTTTGGGCTTCCTCCTTTAGACGTTTCCGCAATTAAAGTATTTGTCGATCTAAGAAGTTTTGTGAAACAATCTGAAGACGCTGGCGATTTTAAGATACAGTTTTCTGATCAATTGGTTTCAACAATTCTTGATTGACAGTTTTTGAGTTTCGCACTTTAAAACTGAAAAATGCTAAGATTAAGGGATCTGTTGTCTTAAAGATCATTAGATTTCTTGTCTAAAAGATTCCTCTCAGACATTTTTATTTTATAATTTCTAAGTACAATTAGGTTTTTTATTTTGACAAAACAAAATTCAAACTTTCTATAGAAAGAGAAACCATCGTCCCGCACCTTGGCCGCTTCCTTTCCAACTAGGTCACTCAATTCACTACTTGCAACAACCAACAAAAAAAAAATGTATTTGGCCACACAACCACCACGGTGCCATAGATTACGCGGTCATTAACGCGACTCAGCCACACCAAGAACACCAAAAACCGCCAATGTGCGTTGCATACATTACAGGAAGCTCTCCCTAGCGTCATGACTGGCGACCGCAATCGCATCCGAACGGTGTTGGTGCACAACTACCATCGCAACTACACGTGGCGTACTCCCAAAATTAGACACATTAGGAGCAGCTAAGTGGCACGCGGCGTGGCCACAACGCCAAACAAATGTTTGGCCCACATTGGTCCTTACCTTGAGACACATTCCAATATTTAGGGACTGCCTCAGCTGTGCAACAGCATTTCATGAAACAGCCCAAAACATTGATTTGAAGTAGCCATTAGCAAAATTCAGAAAGAAACTTAAGTCTTTGAGACAATTTTCTTACAAAACAAAAATTATCAATTAACCCCCAAACGACCCAGTTAATTGAATATTTTAATTTACTACCTTAAGGAACCTTTTTATCACTGAACTCTCAACTTTAAGATCTCTATTAGGAATTAAAAACGAAAAAAGAATAATAAACGAAAATTCCAACTCACCAGCTTTACTGGACGCCTCCAGATCCCCATGCTCCGTCAATTGCTCCTGCAGCTTCAAGTAGATGACACTGTACGTGTTGATGATGCCGAAAATGATGCCGTTGCAGACGAATGCACTGATGACAATGATCCAGGCGCGAGCACCGCCATCCGGTGGCTCGGTGACCTCGTGTGTTGCCGGCTTCGGAGTCTTCACAATTTTCACCTCGTTACCATTGGCCATTAGATTGCCATTCTGGCCCAGTTCGGTGTCTGCCATCGTTGATCACTTCCTCGGTTTTTGGGATGCTTCAGTAAGCGCCTCGAATGGACTTTGTTGTACAGAAAATCCGTTGGTGTTTCAACTACTTCTAAAGTAGAGAGAGATTCACACGTTAGATTGTCACTGGCCTCACTTTTGTTGTACTACAATGGAAATTCAGCCAGTTGTAGACAGCATTTCATTAAGGATGTTGTTGTTTTTTTGTCGCCACAAAAACAATTCAAGGACGGTGTTTGCTGAAGATTAGTGTTATCACTTCCTTAATATTTCAGCTATCTGCATTGGTCGATTGGATTTGGATTTCCTAAATAAACACGCACACAACAGCCAGTCGCTCCTTATCAGTCACCATTTAGATTAGAATTTGGACAAATGCGCTAAATTTTTGCCAAAAAGCACTGCACTTAAGAACCGCGCACTTTCAACTGTCTCCCAACAATAAAACTGACCGCCAAAACTCGCTGGTCAGTCAAAGTACTGTCAATCGGCTTCCTTTTGACAATTATTAAGGTTATTTTGTTGTCGTCGAGTTAATTGTTTGTTGTTGTCGATTGCAAGTGCCGGGTGGGTATCTGAAGTGATAGCCAAACCGATAACTGGAACTTGTGGGACAGACCGTGTGCGTCAACGTTTGTACAGTGACTGAGACCATTCGTTTAGTTTTCCCCACAGCTCGACTGATATTAAAGAACGTTTCTGTGGCGTTTCGGTGGTCTTCTACACAAATATGTGCGGGGAAAAACTATATGTGGTGGAGCGACGTGAACGCGACGCGACGTGAATGCGTGTGCGGCGTGGGATACGTGTTGAGCGTCTTGGCACATGCATATGCACTATATGGCAAGCGCGCACAATGCCAGCGCGTCGGCGAATCGTGCTGAACTGGTCGCACGCGCTAGCTGCACGCGGCCGCCGCGCCCGCCTCGCCGACGTTAAGTACGCCAAGACGTCCGTCGGCTTCGCTTCGAGATGCCACCGAGGGGGAAGGGAGCACTTAGCCACAACAAAAGTGACGCCAGACAAGTCCTGATGAATTTAGTCTGGGAAATTGGATCCAAAAGGTGTGTCCAAAGCTTCTACCTACTGTCTTATGTCCAGACGTATCAGATCTCAACACAAGCCTGTCACCGAGATGGTTACATCGGATGGAAAGTTTATATCAAAGATAACAATTTTGAAGATTTCATATCAAGATAACATTCACGATATGGGATAAAGTTCAAAGTTTTTCTAACGAAGGACATTCAGGCTGATGAACCCACTGACGCCTTTGGCTTATGCAAAACGTGTCCACTAAAAAGCTGACGCAACATTCATGGCATCGCCAGTAAGCAACGCAAAAAGGACGACTTTTCGGCGAAAGGACACACCTCACTAATGTACATCGCCGGATGGCACGTGGTCGATATTTGACTAACCGTAAACATGAACCTTCAATCATAAGAAAGGTGCCACCAATTGATTACTTAATTGGAGCGTTACGCCATCGTTTTGCAGGCGTTACCCCCCCCCCCCCCCCCCCCCCCCCCCCCCCCCTAAAGCGCCTGCAAGACGGCGTTTCTGAATATTGGCCGCAATTTGCCTGTTTTCTTCGCAAGGGTATCAGGTTCTGGTCCAATGCTCATGTATGTGGCGCACGGAAGCCGCACAACTGGCGCTGCCTGGATTGCGTGACAGTTACATGCGGATATGTACTCCAGACCAACACGGAACGAACTCAATTCACTATTGTCACTTCTATACCGGGTATTGGTAAACAAGGAAATGTACTTAATACCGTTCGCTATTGGGAATTTGTTACATTTAACTTGTAGTTTATTTCTACTTAGGAAGAGGTTGTAAGATGACTTTCTTATTAATTTTCTGTTTTGCGAGAACGGGGCAAATGGCAGGCGGTTGGCCACTTTGAAGTTAGATGTTTTAGGGCATTATGGCCGAATGTGGCTACTTTATTGCATTAGCTGGTATTGGAGGTTCCGTTTGAAGGGTGCCGCCCTTTTTGCTTTGTGGCACAAACAAATCGTTGCAGGTGAGTTAATTGGTTTGTTGACGCCGGTGTCTACCTTAGAAAGGGGTCACTTTTTACTTTGTGGTTTGTAGGTTTTTGATTTTTTTACACATTTCAATTAAATAACTAACAAAACACTTCGAATTTGATAATAAAATATCTAAAAAAAATTAAATGGTTAAGTGTTTTGGTTCCTAACGTTGCGGAAAACGTTTCAAAAACGTTTTTTTGTTGATGCAGGACATCTTTGACTTTCAAAATTAAAATAGGAAGTATTATGTGAGGCTTTGAAATCGTTCGATTGGTTGGAGCCAATTCCTGCATAATTATTGTAATTAAAAAACAATAAAACAAAACGATTTCACCATTATTGACAGAAAAAGTGTCTAGACCACAATTAGACGTCGGTTCCAGTTGAAAGACAATCACATTAAAATCGCATCACAATTTTATTGACTCCATTATCCGACCATTGTTTGTTTTTAAGACAAATTTGCATTTGTTTCATTGTCTTCGGATGGGAATTTCTTTAATTAGTCGCCTGAGTTATACAGATTTTCAGAACATTAACTTTGAGCCAATAAAACTAACAGATCATTTCATTTAACAAAAAAAAAAACTTAAATGAGCAATTTCCTACATCATCAAAATTGAGATTGACCTCCCGAGGTTTGAGACCTTTTAAGTCACAAGGATAAAATTCCATTTGGACGCAGTGAACGGCAAATAAATTCATATCTCAAATGCATTATCAAAAAAAAAAAAAAAAACAGGCAAAAAACATAACAATCCGCGAAAGATATAAATTTGAATTGGCTGATTAAACTTGTGCTGCGGCCGCTGCTGTGTGGCTGTCAGAAAGCAAATATTCGGCGATGCCAGCATAAATGCTGCCATTGATTGCACAAAGCGCTGCGATGGTCAGCAATTCATTTGGATGCATTTGTGCAGACAAGTTATGCGATTTGAAGTGCACAAAATGCGTGACTGCAGCCAGCAGCGCGCCTGTCACGTGTATTTGTGAAATAACTCGCTTCCTTCGCCCATTTTCTTTCGTCTTTGGCCCCCCGTTTTCAAAAGATCTTGATTTTGGGTTGTTTGTGCTGTTTTTTTTTTCTTAATTCATATACTCATCTTCTATCTTTTTTTTTGAAGCAAAACAAAAAAGGGTTAGAGATGGAACTCTTGTAAACAAATATAGAAAAGTCAAAATTGAAGACAAAAACGACAAAACTTGGGTCTGCCTCTATTGCTACAACTTTTAAATCGCTAGACTAAATGAAACTAAATTTTATTTCAAGGTCAACTAATAAATTCTAATAATGAATATTTAAATATAAACAAAAAAACTGTCAAAATTTGCGACACTTCATGTGAGTATATAAACTCTTTCGCTGGCCTCCCTGCCGCGCGATATTTTATATTATTTGCTTAGTTTGTATGTATAATGTCATGCTGTTTTTGCTTCACGATTGTGTACATTTTTCTCGCGAAGTCAGACCTCAGAAGGAGGCAGCAAAACTTGAATAGAAACTTCAAAGTGTACAGATTTGGGCAAAGGAATTTTTCTGAATTTCTTGTGGCCATCGAAATCAGAATTTGAAACAAGTAAAGGTGAGATGAACAAGAAAAATGTTTTTCCAAATTTATTATAGTAGAAGAAATTCAAACTTTAAGTCGTTATTGAAAAACTCAGAATTAGCTCATGAGCTCAAATCAAATTAGGGAAACATCAAACAGCCCCTGTTTCTAGCTCAACAAAAGTTTCCCCTCAAAAAAAATAAAAATTTCAGCTGTCAAAACTCGTAAAATATATTTTGAAATAATAAATGTTTACCGTGATGATTAGGCTGTACTCCATGATTTCCGAATTCTAGAGGTCCTTAGTCACAACTTGAGCACAACAATTACTTAAAACTATGATGATTTGCACACATTAAATTAGATTGAAACTAAGACGACCTCTCCTTAGAGCCGGCATTTTTCTGTCAGGTGAGGGACTGAATTCTGACAGCTGAAAAACTTACCGAAAATGTAGTTTTTAACGTTTTCAGTCACAAAACAGTTGCCTAAAATGTTATTCCAAAAATCAATTCTGGCAAAACTAAGACTAGAATATTCTTCCTTTAATTGTTGGAAATCTTATGGACAGAAAGGAAATTTTAATTGATTATAGGACATGATTCCAGCTGCGATAAACAACAATTCTCATAGCCAAGCACTTACGATGTAAACAAGAAAGCAAACAACAAATGCCAACGACTGACAACGCGTCTTATTGTTGTCCTTACACCAATAAAATAATAATAAGATACAAATTATGTAAATATGAACTAATGGCTTACTTAATGTAAATAGTAAAGGCAAATAACATCTTACGGATTCACCATACAATTTATTTCTAATTAGTGGTCGTTAATCGCTCTCGACTGAGAAATTGGAATACTTCCTGAATGTGCCAAGAAGAAAGCTGCGGCTGCCTCAACAGAACATAAATTACCCATTGCCACCAGCGCTTGAATTTCATTTATTTATGGTGTTTTGTTTTTTTTTTTTGTTCACTAGAAAGTCTTAGAAGATGTCGCTGCCTCGCAGCGCACAACTAGAACAATAAGATAAGGGCTCGCCGCTCAACGCTCAACACCACGGAACCACTGATAGTGTCCGCGTGGTGTCTTAAGACAAACAAACAGCCAATAAAATTCAGCTGTTACGCAGAATCGTTATCTGTGGAAAACAATAACGTCGACGACACAAATATATGTTTATTAGAAAGTGCGCTTTTTGATCTTACAAAACCTACGACACATCAATTGCAGAGCGTCTCGCGCACACCACATCTCCAGAAGCACATCTTTATCGGACGAAAACACAGCAAAACTAGGCCGAGAGTCAAGGAACGCTCATATCGCCTGTGAAATAGTTAAGACGAATGTAATTGCTTGGCAATAATTAGCGATTTGTTGTTTTCTTTTTTTCGAGAACTACAAATTCTTATGGAAAACACGTAAGACGTCCTCCTTATTTCAATTGGCGCACTTAAACCGAAAATTATGCCAATTAAGTGGCGATATGCGTCAAGTCTAGACGAATGCATGGAAGCAGGCCCTAAATCTTGAGATATTTATTGAAACTGTACCAGTGCGGCTCAGTGTTATTGGGCATTCTCAATTAACATATTGGACGTCAATTGGAATCAATTAATTGTAGATAGCAGCGCGGGAATGGAAACAAGTGTGTTCGCATTTTTAAGATTTGCGGCAGAGAATCAACTGCTCGTCTTAGTCGACTTATCAGTCAATGCAATACTAGTTTTTGTCGTTTTTTTAACAAGTTTTTCTCCAATTTTAAAGTGATTAGGTAATCATATCTTACGAAAAATCAAAAGAAAGTTCGTTAAGGATTAGTTTAAGAAAGTTATCAGAATTATTTTAATTTTATTGGTTTTACTTCTCGATTACCTCTTTGCTGGAGTTCACCTTAACAATCAATCAAGAAAGGTATACTTAGGACAAATGTTCACCATTTAGTAACCATGACAACACAAAATATCTTTGCAAGACTACTGTAGAAATTATTCTATATTAACCATACCAAGAACCAGCCATGGTTGCCGCTTCACAGTGCCCGTTGCGCTCGTCAGTCACAACATCATCACACCTAAAAAATCACTTTAGCAAATGCACTTGACGTCTTAAAGATGCCTCACAATTTCCGGCAATCGATAAACAAATATCGATTCGAAACCAAAAAAGCCAACACAAAATTCAATTAAAGCACACAAACTTCCTATCGCATGACTTGAGACGGCACCTTTGCGGCGGAAGTCACCGTCTTATCAATTACACTTAACATACTTTATAGAATATCTTAGCAATCAAAAAGAAAGGAGAAAACCAACTGCAGCCAACATCTATTGCAGACGACTCAATAAACTGCGGCAATTGCCACAAATGCCGCAGAATTTTTGGGGGCCACCAATCAAATCACGCAAGGCGCAGTGCTCATCAGTGCGCATGTCATCTGGCGAAAAACGCACGTGTCAGTAGTTGAGTGGGATGAGTGGAGGTGGTGGCCCAGCCTGTAAGAATGCATGAAATGCTTCTAAAAAGTGTTCAATGTCAATTGGAATGCTAAAGAAATTGCGCTGAAATGCATTTGTGAACTGATTTGAGGGCAACTGCAACTGCGTTTGAGTGCAGGGAAATTTTGATGTTGCAATTCGTGGGCTGACTGTTTAAGTGTTTTTCTTTAAATTTTAGAATTAAAAAAAAAAATTTAAAACAGAATTAAGTTTAAAAACGTTTTTATTTAAGCAACAATGACCTTACCGATGGCAAAATTTCTTATTTTAGTTTTTCTGTAGTGATTAGGCTGTGACGACGCCAGGCTTCTTGTAATCAACTGCAATTTTCTTCACCGACTCCATCATGTTGTCCAATTGCTCAAGAGCTTGCTTCCCATCCATGGATTCAGCGCCAGCATTTAGTTGCTTCAGCACTAAATCTGTTGCAGAAAATAAATGTAAATGATGCAGAACAAAATGACTTAAGAATTCACCGAAATGAAATATTAAAGTAAAAGATAATAATCTTAAATACCGTGATAAGCTGACAGCGTCTGTTTAATGTCAACAGTGAAGGATGGCTGGAGGAAAGTCATAATAGCCGAAACTTGTCGACCAGACGCGTGCAACATGTTCTGAGTTGAGACGGTGAAAATCACCAGCACCACAAGATGCAGAGTGAGGGCATGATCAGTGCAGGCAGTCAGCTGCTCCAGCAGGCCGTGCTTGTGGCAGAGAACCAATTGTCTAAAACAAGCGCCATTGAACTTCGTGCCAAAATTCCATCCCCCAAAACAAAATCTCACCTGTCCTTCTTCTTGTCAACCTTCTTCAAAATCATCGAGCATGCCTGCATTGCATTCTCAGATGCAACCAAAAAGTCCTCCACAGAAGTGCCGGCCACCAACTTGTTGAGCTGTGTTAGAGTCGCCTTGTACTCTTGCGTGCATTCCTGTGCGATTTTGATGCGCTGCTCCGTGGTCAAAGCTTCTGTGTTGATGTTCATGTTGCACTCCTGCGCCACATAAGAAGCAATATGATTGCACACATCTGTGCCAAAAGTCTTGAGCAGATATTTCACCAATTGCGGTTGAACGTCGGCCGGCATCAGCTGAAACGCAAAACCACAGTTAGAATTTCCTTTATTGCATGGATTTCCGTATTACCTTTAGTCCCTTTTCATACAGGCGAATATCAACCAGAAGAGTGTTGAGTTTCTCTTGCAGAGCTCCATGGGTCTGACGTCTGGATTGCAGAGAATTCTGCAAAGTCGATTCATACTTTGTCTTGGCTATTTCAAAGGAGGCCTTTACAATGTTCCTGGAAGACAGAGAAATTCATTTCAAAACTAATCCAGAATATGCAATTCTTGTACTAACGAATGATAGAACTTTGCAATTGTATGCGCCAAGTCGTCCAATCCGTCCTCGGCCAGAGGCTCCGCAATTATTTTTGCAATTTCCTTGATGCTTATCAACTCCAGCGTATTTGTGGCACTGGATTTATTGACCACACGTTCATCGTCTGAGTCCGTGTCGTCTCGATTGCCACCACCGCGATAGTGCTTCTTCGTCGACTTTGTCTTTGTCTCTCTGCCCTGTGTGCCGCCGCCACCTTTGCCACCAGCTGCTTTACGACGTCGTTCCTCCTTCTTGTCACCCTTGGCGTCGGCCGCTTCTTGCTGATATCCACCTGAGCCGACCAGTTTTTCCGTAACAAATTGCTGATACTTACCAGTTGTCACTGATTCTACGGCCGCCTCGTTACCCTTGGTGTAACATGGAACCAGCAAGTTGTCAATGAATTGCAGCGTGAAAACTTTGAGAAAACTTATTAGTAAACGTGGCAGCTAAGAGGATTGATGACTTACTTGTAGTCCCGAATTGAATTAGTTTCTGCTTTGATTGAGTCAATTGGGCTGAGATTAGCGTATCAAAGTCTTCTTGGGACAAAATCGAAGGCAGAATTGTTGAGACATCCAAATAGGTGCCAGTAGCGATTGATTCAGCTAGCGATGATTCCAGCTAGTTGGGTGACATTGGGTCAATTTATATTTGTGATGAAATAAAAGAAAACTACCTCTTCCAATAAACGAGCTCCAATGGCACAAGTCTTTAAAAATATCATTTTCTCATTAGGAAATTGGCGTTTAATGAAACGCTGAACATCATCGGCGATTCCCAAGCGTGTCACCGTCTCATACTCCAAGTATCCATTCTGACTGTAGAATGAATTGACAGCTTCAGCCTGAAAGTGACACAGTTTCATTAAAATACCACAAAATCCAGCCTCAATTCCTCAAACCCACCTGTGACTTTGTGTAAATATTGGGAACATACTGAGCGCCCAATTGCTTCGATGTCATCGCACCTGGAGGACCGATCTCATTGAATAATGTATGAAACAGTCGCTCCTGGACATTAGTCTGGCGCAGAATAGCCGTCAATGGTGTCGGCCTTGTCAGCGCCAGCAATGCGCCACGAATCCGTGATTTACAGCGCGTAACATAACTCTGTGTGAAGAAGACACGCGAATCATGTGGATCCTGTTTGCCACGAATTATCTTGCCCAAATGACGCTCCATGACGTTGTGCAGCAGAAATTCGGACGGCAGATCCAGCTGAACGGTGAGCTCGCCCACGGACACTTCACCCTTTTGTGAGAGACGCTCATTGATCTCGGTGGCGACACGCTCAATGTACATGTCATTGATCAGCTGGCCCAGCAGCAGGTAGATGCCCTCATTAGCGGCTACAATCTCTTCAGCCACTCGATTCACATGCACCAGATCAACGTTTAGCGTTTTAGCTACATCCACCAGATTGACACGTCCGCCGTGCACATGCAACTCATCCTCAACTTCACGCGTCAGATGTTGCGGCGTTATGTACTCCTTGCCGTCATTGGTGAAGATTACATTTAGGAGGCCTTTCTCAATCAACAGAGCCACGATCTCGATGCAGTTGCTTTCCGACAACCTGTAACAGGGAGAAAGTTTTCATTGGATCTATGAAATGGAAGTGGTTGCTGGATTATTACTTTTGAAGCGTTGATGATGACTGAACCTTCTGGAAGTCGGCTGCCAGGCGGCGAATTTCATCCCAATCGGAGGACATGGTAGAAGCAGTTTGTTGGAATTTATTTTATTATTTTACGAAATTCACGACACTATTTAGGTACTCGAACTGGAACAAGAATATAAATTTTTGACACGTCGATCAATCAAATTCAGTTATATGTAAAATGTAGGGTCAACATATATATAAACATTTGCGACTGAAACTAATTACCTAAAGTTGTTTTTACGTCAGATGGCGCAGTTTTTTATATCCTAATTTGAATGTGGATTTTGAACTTAAAAAAGGATATAAATTTTGAAATTCTATACAATTGTCTCATTTTTAAGAATAATTAGAGAAAATGTATCTAAATGCACTATATATCGAAAACAATCAAAACTGCATAAAAAAAAACAACTTAAAATTGTTATCAAATTTTTGAAAATTTCCCAAGGGGTCCCTTGCGTTTTTTTCATTAGTTTTTCCAAAATCCACAAAGAATAAGGGTTGAAATCTCGAATAGGTGTTGTGGATGCATGTACATGCATTTCTGTATACTTGGAATATATTTTCGCTAAAATGCAGCAGCATCACGAGACCAAAATCCTGTACGGATTTTATTCATTTTGGGCACTTTTCTTGCAGTTCTAGTGACGTAAATGCAT